>JANUWF010001335.1:0-248762 GCA_026120185.1 Voacanga thouarsii
ATATATATATAGCTTGAAATCTCCAGAAAATCAGAAAATTTTGAAGAATTTTGCACAAAAAATTGTTTACTCCCAAGAAGGCTAAAGAAAATGTATAGAAGACTTGTCAATCAAACCACTCCCTTACACTTAAACTGGACATTGTCCTCAATGGCCAAATAAATATAACCAGAACAAAGAAAACCATGGGACCAAAAAGATAAAGGAGAAGAGATAGGAAAAACAAACTTCCATTCATCGTGGCGTATAAGAGCTGAATGCTTGAAGAGTGAGGCATCATCAAAGTTGTAACACCCCACTACCTAGGCCCATCAGGGCCGGGGATGTCGCCCCGTCCAAAGGACAAGGGGTCTTTATAACTAGGCTACATGAAAATAGAATAATACAAAAGACTTTAAAATTAAATTTATTACAACCCAAAAGATAAATAATGGCACAAATCCAAAATAAATTGTTTGCAACAATCTCTCTAACAATACTTAAAGTAAATATCAAGAGTCTTCAAGCAAAGCAACATTCTAGCTAATGATCTCCACAACAGGATCTTCCTGGAAATGTGGCATAAAAGGTGGTGAGATAAAAATCCCAGTAAGCCCGTGTGTGCTTTGAGTGTTTCAGGTAGAATAATTCATGTATGCAAGTTGTAAAAGTTTCATAAGGAAAAGTGCTGGCAAGCAATAAATAAGTGTTGAAAATAAAGAGTGGTGTTTCACTTTTCAAATCATACATGTGCACAATAAATACAACCACTCAAATGGGTAGCCATGGGTTACCAAACGTTACGCCCCATGACCAATAACAGTCAGAATGCCACACTTTGTGCAATGCTGACAAAAGGCAGGTGTACGGCCTACCGGGTGAGATACTCCTCCATCTCTACACCCAAACTTACCGGTTGTCCACTCCGAAAATACACAGTCCACAAGATTGAGACTTGCTAGCTCGGACCGGCATGACCTACCGGACTGGCGTCCTATCCAGGAAGGACTCACCCCTCAGAGGTGGCCACCTACTGAGAGACTTACCCTAACCCTTCAAAGACTAGTCCTGTGGTCTACCCTTATTGAGTACTCAACGTTGATTGTTCCACTTGGGAGAAAATTGATCAAATTTTTCTTTATTTGGAAATAGCAATTAAGGGTTTCCAAAAGTCTAGTCAAGTTGGATTTTAGGAAAAGTTTAGATTTGTGTAAAACTGCTTGTTCAATTTTCAAATGAACTGCTTGACTGAAATAAAAAGGAAAAATAGTCCTTAATTGCCTTTACAATTAAATGTCCATATACATTGCATTTGCTTGCCACAATAACTTTTGGTCTTCACAAAACTCCATGCAGGAGCTTACCTGCTTCTTTTCTTGCTCTACTTAAGAGTCTTCCAAGGCTAACCTAACCTCTGCCTGGGGTAAACACAAAACATAAGGTCACATTCAAGCTATACCTGCCTTACATAAATAATTCTTAGCTCAACTAGTTACAACCATGACTAACCATGACCTTAATGTCCTAAGCTTTAAGGCTAGATGCTGAAGAATTTTATAAAATAAGTCTAGTTTGATAGGTTGAAATAACTAGGGGTTCTAAAATAATTGTTAGTAAATTATAGACTCAAATAATAATTCTTGAGTGTTATTACTAATAAATAAACTAAGGTTTGAATTTTAAATATTATTAAGTCCTATTTAATATTAAGAAATGGTAATTTAAAAATAGATTTATTATAAATAAATAATAAATTAAATAAATATTAATTTTTAATTAATTTCGAAGAGATAATAAATAATTAATAATAATTAAAATTTATTAATAAATTATTTTAAATTTTCTTTTAATAAAAATATTAATCGTTTGATTTAATATTCTAATCCAAATCCCTAGTGTTTCGAATTTTTGAAGAATAAATATAGTAGTAAATTTAATTTATGTAATAAAATTTATTGATGAATATAACTTAGAATTAACAAGAAAATAATCTTACATCATGGTCTCTCTATTGCTAGAGAAGATTCATGATCCCATTCTCCATCATCAAACAAGAAATTAATCTATTCATGAACAAACACTTGAACTATCTCATACTATCACATGGCCAAAATCCTACTAAGCGTAATCATCAAACATGATTTCCATGGGAAAATAAGATCATAAAAGCCTAATCACCTTTGGTGTCATAATATCTAATCATGCTTCAACATCCATTAAATTCATCAAGCATGAAGAACATAAATTGATTCGAAAGGAAAACACATACATCCTAGTCAAATACAACCATTATCATGTCATAACTTCATCCCCCTAATCCTCATGCACATATTCAATCTCCCAATCATATTCCATTTCTCTATCATCATCTAGGAGACATGATTTCAGAATTTAATAAGAGAAATTTAAGAATGAATACTTCATTGTCGAGTCCTTTGGTGAAGACAAAAGAAGGTCTACGCGCGATGGAATGACTTGAATGGTCCAATGAAACAACATCCATGGTTGATGGTTTGATCAACCATTTTGGTTAGAAGAGAGTGAGAGAGAGAGAAAGAGAAAGAGAGCATTAGATAGGTGTATTAAGAATTGAATGGAAGAAGATGAACAAGAAGGTTGTTCTGGTTTTACCTTGTTGATGTTCTTGAGGTTTTCAAGAAAACTGATTTTTTATCCGGTTGAAAATTCTTGTTTGTGAGATTTTGTGTTATAAATGGTAGAAATGAAGTCTAAGGATTAAGTAGAGATGATATGGATTATTTGAGAGTGATTGGAGGTGTTTTAGAGTAGGTTTAGGCTTGAAGAAGTTTAGTGTGTGTTCTTGGTGTTCTTGGTGTTTTAGGTGAAAATGGAGAGTAATTAGAAGAAGTGCTGCACGATTTCTGCTAGAAGGCTGGCCGAATGGTAGGGTGTGATTGAGGGTTTCGGTTTTCAGCTTTGTGAGAGAGAGAAATCATATTTTATTTGAAATTTAAATGGAGGAAATGGTGGAGATGTTTAAGGTAAAAGATCAGCTATGGTGTTTGATCAAGAGAGGTGTCTATGGGCTTTAATGGTGTCGGCTGAAGCAAGGTTGTCTTACTGAAATGACTGAGGTTTAATGTTGCTCAAGGCTGGCCGAAATTCAGTCCTTAGAGGCAGAGGAAATTTTGGTTAATTCAGTTTAATGCAAGAGTGATTTATGGGAGTGAAATGCTGAAATTATTTAAAGTTCAAATGGAGTTTGAATGGAGTGATCTTAGGAGTGTTTTGTGGTGTAGCTATGGAGTCCTTATGCTTCAAGGTAAGTGTGGGTTTAATGGTGATCAGTGTATAGCTGAGCAAGGCTCAATTCTACAGAGATTGAAGATGATTTTCGGTCTTAGGCTAGAAGGAACGAGGCTGGAAAATTCTGATCTCAAGTGTTCATGGTTTTCCGAAAAATTGCAGAATTTTGGTGCAGGATTTTCGCACTCTCTTGGCTCGGTTTGTCAGGGGTTCTTCAGGGATGTTTGAGGGTCTTCTAAGGGTGGTTTTTCAGCCTCATTTCTGGACAAATACAGAGGAGTTTTCCGGCTTGAAGATGAACTAAAAACAGCTTCATTTCCTTGATGAAGAGCTGCGAATTGCCCAGAAAATTTTTCTGGTTTGGTGCTGTTTTGTGCAGTCCGAAAATTGCACAATTTTTCCAGCTTCCAAGCCACTTGAAATGACCATTTTCTTGGCAGCAATTGAATGGGTTTATGGCCTGAATTTTTGAAGAAAAGGTCTGCAACAAATCTGGAAAATTTCCAGATTTCTTACTACTAAAGCATGAACATCATGAAGATAGATTTGAAGGTCCTTCCATGGTGATTGATTTTCTCTTGGAACCCTTCCTATTTCCCCTCCTATTTTTCGGTCAACCTCCCTTCCCCAAAGCTAATTTTCAAAATTCATGGGGAAGAAATTATCACAGAATTTTTTTGGAATTCAAAGAAAAAGATTTAATGGACTTTAGTTCATTTGAATTATGAAAATGCTAGGACAAAGCTAGAGGTAATAAATTGGACAAGAATTCTTCTAGAATTCTTTTAGGACATGAGGATAAGATTAGTACATTCTCTTCATGTCTCCCTTAAGACAATCATTCCTATTTTCATGGAATGGAAGAAAACAAAATTTCAAACTTAATTAAGATAATCATGATAAAAGCTTAAATGATGGGATTTGAACTCATGACCTTAGAGATTAATTCCAAAGTTCTAACCACTATACCACAATAACTCTTGTTCTTATTTTCTCACCCACATATTTTTCTTATCTACTCCTCAAGTTATCTTCCTATTTTGACCTCAAGCAAAATTACCATTTTACCCCTCCTACTCAACAAGTATAACTAAGCATTTAAACCTATAATCCACGATTATAAAGCACATAAAATCATTCAAAAACATATATATTCATGCAAAATAATATGATATGCATTCCCAACCCCCTTACTCTAGGGTTGGTTTTAGGTGGGGTTTCACATCCTCCCTTCCTTAGGAGAATTTCATCCCGAAATTTAGAAGCACCTTTACCTCAGATCGGGATACTTTCGCTTTACCCATTCTTCTGTCTCCCATGTGGCATCTCGCGTGCCATGATGCTCCCACTGCACTTTTACCATCGGAATCTGCTTGTTTCGGAGAGTCTTGATACTTCGGTCCAATATCTTTACGGGTTTCTCCACATAGCTTAGGTCGGGTTGTAGTACTAACGGCTCGTCGTTCAACACATGTCCGGGATCGGAATTGTATTTCTTCAACTGTGATACATGGAATACGTCGTGAATTCCCGTCAACCCATCTGGCAAATCCAATCGATACGCTACTGGCCCAATTCTCTCTTTTATTGGAAATGGCCCCAGATACCTCAGATTTAGCTTTCCCCCTCTCGGATGTTTCAGAATTCCCCTATTTGGTGTCAGTTTTAGGAACACGCTGTCTCCCACCTGAAATTCTAACTCCCTTCGCCTATTGTCTGCATAATTCTTTTGTCAGCTCTGGGCTGCTCTCAACCTTTCTCTAATTAACCTGACCTTATCCAACATTTCTTGAACATAGACTTCTCCCGACTTGCTTATGTGACTATCCTCTGACCAACTCCAGTATAGCGGTACTTGACACTTACGTCCACATAGAGCTTCATACGGAGCCATTCCAATCGAAGCTTGATAACTGTTATTGTATGTTAACTCGGCATACGGCACACTTTCAATCCACTTATCCCCGAAATCCAATACACAGGCTCTCAACATATCCTCCAATATCTGAATAACTCTTTCTGACTGTCCATCGGTCTGCGGATGCGACGACGTACTAAACTTCAGACTAGAGCCCATCGATTCTTGAAACTTGCCCCAAAATCGGGATGTAAATCTCGGATCACGGTCGGACACAATACTCGAAGGCACTCCGTGTAATCTGACGATCTCCCGTACATAGGTCTGAGCTAACTTTTCCATTGAATCCCTTACATTCACGGGTATGAAATGCGCCGACTTAGTTAGTCGATCTACTACTACCCATATAGCGTCCTTTTGGCTCCTTGCCATAGGGAGTCCGGTGACGAAGTCCATGGTCACTTCTTCCTATTTCCATCCAGTACTGGCAACGGTTGTAATAATCCTGCCATCTTCTTGTGCTCCACTTTGACGTTTTGACAGGTTAGACACGTTGAGACATACTTAACCACATTTCACTTCATCCCAGACCACCAATAAGACTTTTTCAGATCTTGATACATCTTGACCTCTCTCGGATGAATGGCATACTTGCTCTTATGCGCTTCTTGTAAAATTTTGTCCCTTAACTGGTGCTCCTCGGGTACACACAAACGATCTCGGAAGTACAATACTCCCGCTCCGTCCTTTCGGAACTCACTGCCTTGCCGTTTAAGCTCCTTATCCTTGAAAAGCTGAAATTCCGCATTACTTTGCTGGGCTTCAACAATTTCCCGCCTTAGATCTGGTGTCAACTTCAGGTTGCTAATAATGATCCTCTCTTCTTACACTTCTACTCTTCTATCCAACACATCCTGAACCATTTTAACCTCTTGTATTCTTAACTTGGCCATTCTTACTTTCTGACTCAGGGTATCAGAAACGACGTTGGCTTTCCCGGGGTGGTAGTTGATAGGACAGTGGTACTCTTCCAGAAATTCCATCCATTTTCACTGCCTCAAATTCAAGTCTTTCTGCGTGAAGATGTACTTCAAGCTTTTGTGATCAGTAAACACTTCATATTCTGCTCCGTACAAATAGTTCCACCATTTCTTTAACGCGAACATAATGGCAGCCAGCTCTAAATCATGCGTGGGATAATTGACTTCATGCGGCTTCAATTTTCGAGAAGCATAGGCGATCACCTTCCTATCTTGCATCAGAACGGCTCCCAAGCCTTCCTTCGAAGCATCCGTATATAGAGCGTAAGGTTTATCTGCTTCTGGTAGACTCAACACAGGTGCTGTCATTAACCTCTGCTTCAACTCTTGAAAACTCTTTTCGCATTTTTCATTCCATACAAAGGGCACGTCCTTTCTCAACAGCCGGGTCATAAGAGATGCTTGTGTTGAAAATCCCTTAATAAACCTCCGGTAGTAGCCAGCCAATCCCAAGAAGCTTCGAATCTCGGTGATGTTCTCTGGTTGCTTCCAGTCCGAAACAGCTTCAACCTTCGCCGGGTCTACTTTGATCCCATCCTTGGTCACCACATGACCAAGAAATGCCACACTATCCAGCCAAAACTCGCACTTGCTAAACTTGGCGTAAAGCTTGTGCTCCCTTAGCTTTTCTAGTACCAACTTCAAATGTTCTGCATGGTCATCCGGGCTCTTGGAGTATATGAGTATGTCGTCGATGAAGACTACCACGAATTTGTCCAAGTAAGGCTGGAACACTCGATGCATCAAATCCATAAATATCGCGGGTGCATTGGTTACCCCGAAAAGCATCACTACAAACTCATAGTGACCATATCTCGTATTGAAAGCCGTCTTAGGAATATCTTCCTCTTTTATCCTCACTTGATAGTAGCCTTGCCTCAAATCTAGCTTGGAGTAACAACTGGATCCTTGCAGCTGGTCGAACAGCTCGTCAATTAACGGCAGAGGATATTTATTCTTGATAGTCAGGTGGTTCAAGCCTTGGTAGTCAATACACAATCTTAGAGTCCCGTCCTTTTTCTTCACAAATAGCACAGGTGTTCCCCAGGGTGACGTGCTAGGTTTGATATAACCTTGCCTCACCAATTCTTCTAGCTGCTCCTTCAATTCTTTTAGCTCTGCCGGTGCCATCCGGTACAGAGTTCGAGACACCGGTTCTGCTCCTGGGACTAGATCAATGGTAAACTCAACTTCTCGATTAGGAGGTAGAGAAGTGTGTTCCGCCGGGAACACGTCGGGGAAATCCTTCACCACCTCAGCATCCTCTAGGGTGCACTGGTCCTTCGGCTTGTTTATCACATAAGCCAAATGTCCTTGGCATCCTTGCCTCAACAACTTTCGGGCTTTAGCCCCGGCTATCAAAAACTTCAATTCTTTTACCTTTTTGCCATTGAACTCCAACACATCATACCCTGGTCTAATGAACTGAACCGACTTATTCTTACAATCTACCCTAGCACCATGCTTCGCTAGCCAATCCATTCCCAATATCAAATCATAATCATCAATAGCTTGATGTGTCCGGACTTGGGTATAAAAATCATACAAAAATGAGCAAGCGTTAAACACAAATCAAGTTTAAATTTAAAACGTTAAACCCAAATCACACATATGAGCAAGCGTACTCATCATTAACTAAGCATAGGGTTCAAACGAGTGTCGATCCTCAAGGAACAAGTAGACATTAATTACCCTTTTTCATTGTTTAACTGACTCGATAAAACCAAACCGAAATAAAAGAAAACAAAAATCGAAATATATACACGTCAAGGATGGAGAAGTATGCAACCCAAACCATTGTGTAAACAAACGTGATCTCAAAGTACCTAACCATTATCATAACTAATCATTCTTTTGGCATCATGAAGGATTAAGGTAAATTTGCATCACTTAGTTTGTCTCAACTAAATACTACCTTCTAGATAAGTTAGCATCACTTAGTCTGTCTCAACTAATTTATCTGGAAGATGCATTAAGCACAATCCTTGATTATATTTCCTTGGTCTGGCAAATTTAAAACATGAAATTAATCAATGAATCCTTGGTCTGGCAAACATCAATTAACATTTAATTACTCCATCCTCAGTAATTAACCTCTTTGGTCTAGCAAGTTAACAGCCAATAAATATGAAATTAATCAATTGCAACTACCATCAACCTCTTTGGTCTAGCAAGTTAATGAAAAGAAACAACCAATTAACTTTGTCATATGCCCAAGTAATTAAATACCAAGAAGAATAATCAATTAATCAAAAGATTAAATAACACTAAAAATCATAAATATCTTAAACAATGTCAAATTACAATAAAATAATTAACATATCATTGTCAAGAAAAAGAAGACAAAGTAAAAGAAAGCACTCATAGACAAGCCTCATTCTTCTTCCTTTGAAGACCTTCTTGTACAACCCTCATTGAGCCAAAGATCGCAGCACCGCCTCAAGGATAGACCACACCCGGCACCGCCTTGGTTCTTCGGAGTCGGCAGCGCCTGTGTTCTTCTTCTCCACTCGTTCGCCGATTTTTCTCCAAATTGTGCGCATAAGCTCCAGAATGTAACCAGCACTAGTTCCAGCTTTACAGCCGGCACCATTTAAGTTATGTTCTACTCTATTTCTACAATTTTTCCATCGCTTTGAAGTTTGTGCAACCAGTGTACAACCGGCGCCGCTTCCATTGCTCTAGCCGGCATCGCCTATGCTCTGTTTCATGATGGTTTTGCTTCATTTTACCTAAAAATGTGAAATAATGACCAACATACATTTCCAAGGGTAAAATCTCAAATATGAAAGAATATGCCTAGTTATTGCACAAAATGTATTACGAAAGAGTCTCAAATAACTAAGTAACATATGACCAATTTAGCCCCTATCTATCTTGCTATAGGGATGAGTGGCTAGTTGTTACCTTCTTGGAAAATATTCTGTTATTTATTTTATGTAATGCTTTGGGAGTTGAGAGTGAACAATTTTTATTTCGGATTTGTTCTTAAGTTTTTGGGTTGTAATAAGTTTTAATTTCAAATTATTGTTTAAATTTTTGTTGTGTGTCCTAGTTATAAAGACCCCTTATCCTTTGGATTGGGCGACATCCCCGGCGCTGTTAGTCCTAGGTAGCGGGGTATTACGAAGGAAGAAGAATCAAGAATCAAAGTTCCTAACTATTTTCAAAAGTATTCTCATGGAACATTTATCAAATACCTTGGCTGCAATCCCATCACTTGAGAACAACTAACATTTTCACTCATATTCAAGCCAAATTTCACCACAAACACAAGAAAAATTTGTTCCCAAGGATTATATTAACATGAAGGAGTAATTTTCCAAGAGAAAAATCAAGAAATAGCAAAAAATTCATGACCTTTTTGGAGCATGTTTTTTAGTTACGGGATTTTCTCTGTTTTCATTTTCTTCAACTTTGTAGGGCTTATTTTCTTGCTTTCAAGCATTGATTAGAATCAAACTTTTCCTTCCTCTAATACCTAACTCTTTGATATGACTTTGGGTGGGATTTTTCTTGGATTTGTGAGTGGTTTAGTTGGATATGTGTTCAACTCAACCACATGGGACCAAAACAAAGATTCTTCTAGAGACAAAAAGGAGAAAGTGAAATAATAACCTACCCTCTATCAAACCCTTGAAGAACTAAGCTTCAAAGACCTCAAGAAAAGTACAAAATTCAACTATAATCTCACCCCAATATCATTGAAGCAATAAAGGCAAACAAGAATGAAAAGAATAGAGAAAATATGCAACCAAATATTGGAATTCAAACAAACCTTAGAAGAACAAAGCAACTAAGACCCATTCAAAGAAAACAACATTAGATTATCCAAAAGATTTATAGACTCATTCATAAGGAGGATTAACCCTTAATCATGGTCTTGAACAATATGAACAAGGAGGCTAAGGCCTCTCAATCCGTTATTGAGCAGAATGAAGCCGGCACCGGTTTGGTTGCTTGGATACAGTGCCGGCTGTCCGCTGGAAGGCCTCTTTGGTCATGTTTCGTCCGCCATTGTTGCCGGCTTGAGTTCTTGTTGGGGTCCATCTTGGATAGTCATCAAAATGATTTCTTGGCTGGTTTTCTCAACCTTCCAACCCTCTTCCATCATCAAGCATAGTTTTATAAGCGATTGAAAATCTTCTTGAAACTTCTTGGCATTAGATCTTGTCATCGGTCTTTGTCCTTGCAGGGTCATGCCTCCCCCTCCTAGATTTTAACCTCCAGGATGACGTGGAGTCTCATCAGTTGCCCAGTCATGTTTATATCGACACCCGATATACTTAGCACACAACCAATCAACTCAATCATATTCAACATACAAAAGAATATATCATTCGAAACTACATATTCACTGGCTTACTAACTACAAAATTTTTTAAATGTCAAAAGTAGAGTCATGATGTTTTCTGACATTGTTCAGCATGCGCATGTTTCATACGGTAAACATCGTCGCTAAACACCGAATGGTTGCCCAATCATGTTTATATAGACGCTCGATATACTTGGCACTGAACCAGTTAACTCAATCATATACCATATACAATAGAATATTTCATTTGAACCTAAATATTCACAGGCTTAGTGACTACATAAATTTTTTAATGTCAAAAGTAAAGTCACGAAATTATCTTACTTTATGCATCATATGTGGGTTTGTAATGGTAAACCATCGTCACAAAATACCGAATGGTTGCCCAATCATGTTTATATAGACACCCGATGTACATAACACACAACCAGTCAACTTAATCGTATACCACATATAAAAGAATGTAACATTTGAAACTACATATTTATAGGCTTAGTAACTACAGAAATTTTTAAATGTCAAAAGTAGTGTCATGAAGTTTTCTAACATTGTGGATCATACGTGGGCTTCTGATGGTAAACCATCATCACAAAACCTAGATTGGTTGCCCAATCAGGATTATATTGACTCTTGATATACTTAGCACACAACTAGTCAACTCAATCATAGACAACATGTAAAAGAATATTTCATTTGAAACTACATATTCACTGGCTTCCTAACAATAGAAATTTGTAAATGTCAAAAGTAGAGTCCTGAAGTTTTCTGATATTGTGCATCATACGCGGGTTTCTGAGGGTAAACCATCATCGCAAAACACCGAATGGTTGCCCAATCATGTTTATATAAACACCGGATATACATAGCACACAACTGGTCAACTCAATCATATACCACATACAAAAGAAAATTTCATTTGAAAAAATATATTCACAGGCTGAGTAACTACTTAAAATTTTAAATGTCAAAAGTATAGTCATGAAGTTTTCTGATATTGGGCATCATATGCGGATTTCTGATGGTAAACTATCGTCGCAACATAACTAATTTTTCCCAATCATGTTTATATAGATGCCAGATATACATTGTATATAATCGGTCAACTCAATTATTTACCTTTTTCCTTACTGGTAAGTACACATTTGGGAAAGATAATGTAAGTAGATCGGTATGTGGAAATTGTAAAATTGATGTAGGGAGAGAAAGCTTGGAGGGAGATTTGACAATGTTGGATATTGAGGATTATGATTTGATATTGGGAATGGATTGGCTAGCAAAGCATGGGGCTAGGGTAGACGGTAAGAATAAATTAGTCCAGTTCATTAGACCGGGTTGTGATGTGTTGGAATTCGATGGCAAGCGAGTAAAAGAATTGAAGTATTTGATAGCGGGGGCTAAGGCTTGGAAATTGCTAAAGCAAGGATGTCAAGGATGCTTAGCGTATGTGATAAACAAGATAAAGGACCAATGCACTCTGGAGGACACTGAGGTAGTGAATGACTTTCCCAATGTGTTCCCAGTGGAACTTACCTCTCTACCTCCCAGCTGAGAAGTTGAATTCACTATTAACCTAGTTCTAGGAGCCGAACCAGTATCTCAGACCCGGTATCAGATGGCACCGGTAGAGCTGAAAGAGCTGAAGGAGCAGTTAGAAGTGTTAGTGAAGCAAGGCTACATCAGGCCTAGCACGTCACCCTGGGGAGCACCCATACTGTTTGTGAAGAAGAAGGATGGGACTCTGAGGCTATGTATCAACTATCGGGGCTTGAACAATCTGACGATCAAGAACAAGTATCCCCTAACACTGATTGATGAGCTGTTCGATCAGTTACAAGGATCCCGTTGCTACTCCAAATTGGACCTAAGGCAAGGGTACTATCAAGTGCAGATGAAAGAGGAGGATATTCCCAAGACGGCCTTCAACACCAGATATGGACATTTTGACTCGTGGTAATGCCATTCGGGGTGACCAATGCTCTAGTAGTATTCATGGATTTGATGCATCGAGTGTTCCAACCCTATTTGGACAAGTTCATGGTGGTCCTTGTCGATGACATCCTAATTTATTCCAAGAGTCCGGAGGAGCATGCAGAACATCTGAAGCTCGTATTGGAGAAGCTACAGGAGCACAAGCTTTTCACTAAGTTTAGCAAATGTGAGTTCTGGCTGGATAGTGTAGCATTTCTTGGTGACGTGGTGACCAAGGAGGGAATCAAGGTAGACCCAGCAAAGGTTGAAGCAGTGTCAGACTGGAAGTAACCGGAGAACATCATCGAGATTTGAAGCTTCTTGGAATTGGCTGGTTACTATAGGAGGTTCATAAAAGGATTTTCAACGCTCGCATCACCTATGACCCGATTGCTGAGAAAAGATATTCCATTTGTTTAGAGTGAAAAATGTGAGAAGAGTTTCCAATAGCTGAAGTGAAGATTGATGACAGCACCAGCGTTGAGTCTGCGAGAGGGAGATAAGCCTTATGCTCTGTATACCGATGCTTCAAATGAAGGATTGGGAGTAGTTTTGATGCAAGACCGGAATGTGATCGCTTATTGTAATAACCCGCCTTGCGTAAAGCTTTTGTGTAGAATAGTCTTGTTTAAAATAAAAATACATATAAAAAAATTAATGATATATTTTCCCTCCTTTATTATTAATAATATTATTAAGGCTATAAATTAATAATATTATTCATAGTGTTATAGAATGGCCATCCCTAGTGCTCTTATTATTAATATTAGTATTATTAGCTTTATTACTAATATTGCTATTATTTTATTCTATTCTATTTTATTTTACTTTATTATATTATCATTATTATTGTAGTTTGATGATAATATTTTTATTATTATTTTTATTCTAGTATCCATTACTATTATTTTTATATCTATCAATTAATACAATTATTTCTTGGTAATATTAAATTATAGTATTATTAAATTCAATAATTATATTGAATTAATATATTATTCTTACTATTGTTATTTATATATGTATTTATGTATATATATATATATATGTATATATATATATATATACACACACATACACACACAACAACAACATCTAATACTATAAATACCTTAATTATATTATATTATATACTAAGATATTTTAGGGGGCCCACAAGAAGTGAGTGAAGATGCCCACAAGCTTGATATATTTGACGAAGATTAACAGTTCTTAGACTTTCTTTATTTAAGCTTAATCCAGCTAAACTAGATTAGGGAAAGTTAACTATAATTATGCATGGCCATGCAAGGTTAGCAAATATATTAGTCTTGAGACTTCTAGGGAGTTCTACAAGCTTCTACATAATTCCACAATCTTCTTTTATGTTCTATGAAAGTCTAAGGACTTCTAGAAATGCCGACTCACCCTAAGTCATTTTATTAAGATCAAAACAAGAGCAAGAAGATTGAGCTCTATAAATAGAAGTAAGGAGGGGAGAATTTCGACCAAAGCTGAAGAAGAAGAAAAACCAGAAAAGTGAAGAGAGGAAAGGAAAAACAAGAAAAAGAGAGACTAAGGGAGAGAGAGAGATTTCCTGCAGCAAGGAGGAAGAAAAGGAAACTGGCAGCAAGGAGAAAGAAAGGAGAAGGAAGGAAGGAAAGGAGTATATAGCTTTGCACTCATCTTGGAAAGGTAAGAGATCATTTCTCAAAAGCTAAAAAATGATGATGGAAATTGGAAGCTATTTGCATATGAATTTGTTGATGTTGAGTAATGAAAATATTTTGATTTTGTGATGGTTGTTGGTTGACCAATTGGGTTGGTGATGAATTGAGCATGGTTTTCAGTTCATTTGAGATGTATTGGAGTGATGGTATGCTGAAAATTTGTAAAAGGAAAAGGATGGAAATGATAAAGAAACAAGAAGAGCTAATTGATGGTGATGAATAACTAGCTTGAGTTGTTTGGAAACTTCAAAGTAAATCTCAGTAAGTATGACTGGAAATGAAGCATAAATAATCCTAAACATGTCCTAGACTAGTTAGAAAGGATTTGGAACAAGTTGTGTGGAGGTTGTGAGGGTTTTGAATGGCTAAGAGATCATGAATAGCAAGAATCGTGAAAGCTGTTAAAAATTTACTGGTTTGGTAAGCTTGGAATAATTTATTTGTTTGAACAAAAGAGAAGTGATGGGCATGAAAACCTGTTTGAAAAATGATTTTGGGATGTTAAATGATGTATTAAAGGGTTTACATGTGGTATGATATGTTGCAGAAACCATAGGAATAAGTTAAAACAAGCTGGGCTTCTAAACTGTAACGTTGAACCTCCAACTCGGAAAAGTAAGTTTAGCTGAAAAACTGAACAAAATGGAGAGATATTTGAATACCCCATGACCTGAAGTTGATATAGAAATATCCTAGGAGTATTTTGGAAGTAGTTTCACCTCATTTGGACCTGTATTGATGGAGTTATGTACAAAACACGGGAAGATGGCAAAGCTGAATTCCAGAACTCGGAACAGTGGAATTAACTGAAAAACTGTACAAAATGGGATGGATTTTACATGTCTCATGACCTGGAATAACTAGATTGATATCTTAGGGATATTATGGAAGTAACCTCACTTTATTTGGACCTAAATTGAATAAGTTATGTGAAGAATAGTGAAGGATGGTAAAGCTGTAAAACAAGAAAACCATCAAGAGCATTAATTCAATTATTTCTTTAAGGAACTTATAGAAACCTTATTCGAACAATCAAGCCTTTGAACCCATCAAGTAATAATACAGAGATATACTAATGGTGTAGGTGAATCAAGTCGAGGGAACACCTTTTAGGACTATACAAGTGCCACTTTGACTTAATATACAATGCCACTTTGACTTAATATACAAGGTGAGTCCCATTGATTTCTAAACATTTTTAAAGGCTAGTGTGCCTTGATTTTCTATGAAATGCTATGTTTTATGTCATTTTGGAAATCCTTGAATATGTTTAAGGTTTACATGAGCAACATTTGCTTTTATGCTATTTCGGACTCGAATAAATTTCATATTCAGCTTGGAAACCTTCCTGGATGTTTAAAACACGAATTTTGTGAATTTAGTTCATTTTGGATTAAATATTTAGGATTTCTGAAAAATGGTAAATTTTGGAATCAGGTATTTGGAGAATAATCCAAGTATCCTTATTGGAATATTTTATGAAAACTCTTGGAACTCGGGTATTCAGTAAATGACTGAAATATTCTTATCGGAACTTTTGTGAATATTTTCAAATCGAATATGGGTAAAATGACCCGGATACCCTCAAAAAGTTTTTTTTGATCAAGTACGGCCCCAGAAAATAAGAAATGTTTTGATTTGAAAATCCTACGGGATCATATGACCCTCTGGCCTGATCAGTCAGACGGGGTTGGTGTTGTTGCGTTGAGTACTCAGCGAGGACTTTAATCTTTGTACTAGCCCATGTAAGAGGTAGACGACCCCAAGTAACCTGATCAGTTCTGGGGTTTGTCTTACGCCAAACAGGGCAATAGGACATTGTGATGAGTCGTCCCTGGCTAGCTGTTGTGAGCCCAGCAATTGCCTAGTGATTATGATGGTAGGTTGTTCACATGAAATTGAGCAGGGACACTTGGTGTGTTCAATCTCTTGCCACCTCAATGGTGATTGACGTCAGGATTGGGACCTCTAGCTTATGGTGGCAAGTAAAAGATCCCTAAGTGCACCGTGAGGTACATTTGTACGCTGCTCACCCTTCCGGCATATCACGGGTGACGTATTGTAAGGCGCAGTCCCTGGCACAAGAGACCCTGTAGCCAAATGTGAAGTTCCTTAAACTTTGCACGCGGGTTGCACTTCTAGATGGGGAAGAACCCGCATTTATTAAATTAGGGGCCATATGTTTAGAAGCCATTATTTTTCGAATGTACATGACAAATTGAACCAGAATTTATCGATTACCACTGCTTTTCCTATTATAAAATTTATTTCAGCAAGGAAATTGCAAATTGACTTTTTCTTCTAAGCAAAACACTAGCACACACAGGACTCACTGAGTATACCACTCACACGTATGTTTGTCTTTTCTATTTTTAGAGATTGGAGCTGAAGGCTAACAATGGTACTACCCAGACTTCTTCTCTTGCACTGGATAGCAATTCTTTTGGAATGATCATCGTACATAGACTATGAGATGTTTTAGCTTAAATATTTTGGAAACTACGGCAATGTACCTATCGTGACTCTTATGTTTGCATAAATAAAGAGCATGTTTCACATGTTTACTTAATTTTTTTACTTTTGATGCGTTTAGATTTGGGCATAAAAATCAAACAAAAACTAAGAACATTCCCAATCAAGTTTAAATTAAAACGTTGGACCCAAATCACACATATGAGCAAGTGTACTCATCATTACTGAGCATAGGGTTCAAACGAGCGTCGATCCTGAAGGAACAAGTAAACATTAATTACCCCTCTTTCATTGTTTAACCGACTCAACAAAGTGAAAATCAAATAAAAAGGAAAACTAAAAAGGAAATAAAATAAAAATATGTACATGTCAAGGATGGAGAAGTATGCAACTCAAACCATTGATTAGACAACCATAATCTTCAAGAACTTAACCATTATCATAATCAATCATTCTCTTGGCATCACGAAGGATTAAGGTAAATTAGCACCACTTGGTCTGTCTCAACTAATTACTACCTTCTAGATAAACTAGCATCACTTGGTCTGTCTCAATTAATTCATCCAAAAGATGTATTAAACACAATTCTTAATTAAATTTTCTTGGTCTGGCAAATTTAAAACATGAAATTAATCAATGAATCCTTGGTCTGGCAAACATCAATTAACCTTTAATTACTCAATCCTCAACAATTAATCTCTTTGGTCTAGCAAGTCAATAGACAATGGATGCGAAAAATTAATCAATTACAACCATCATCAACCTCTTTGGTCTAGCAAGTTAACAATAGAAACAACCAACTAATCTCAGAATATGCCAAAGTAATTAAATACCAAGAAAAACAGTCAATTAATCAAAAGATCAAATAACTCCAAGAATCATGATTATATAAAACAATATCAAATTACAATAGAATAATTAAAACATCATTGTCAAGAAAAAGAAAACAAAGTAAAAGAAAGAACTCATAGACAAGACTCATTCTTCTTCCTTTGAAAACCTTCTTGTACAACCCTAATTGAACCTGAAGAATTCCTCCTTAGACTGAGTGATTTTCTATGATGATCAATGAATTCTTCCCTTTTTCCTTGTGTTTTTCATCTATTTATAGGCTTAAAAAGTGCCTAAACTCGTAGGTACAAAGTTCTTGGCCGAGTAGAAGTTGGAAGATGCTAAAACTCCCTAGATTTCCAAAAATGCGTCAAAAGATCGCAGCACTGCCTCAGGAACAGACCACAGCCGGCACCGCCTTGTTCCTTCGGAGTCAGCGCCACTTGTGTTCTGTTTCTCCACTCGTTCGCCAATTTTTCTCTGAATTTTGCGCATACGTTCTAGACTACAGCCGGCATCGCCTCCAGCCTTACAGCTGGTGCTGGTTAGGCTCTGTTCTACTCTGCTTCTCCAATTTTTCTATCGCTTTGAAGTCCGTGCATCCAGTGTACAACCGGCGCCGATTCCAGGCTTCCAACCGGCGCCGCCTCTGCTCTGTTTCGTGACAGTTTTGCTTCATTTTACCCAAAAACCTGAAATAATGACCAAAATAGCTTTCCAAGGGTAAAATCTCAAATATGAAAGAATATGACTAGTTATTGCACAAAATGTATTACAAAAGAGCCTCAAATAACTATGCAAAATATAACCAAATTACCCCCTATCATATTCCCCCACACTTAGCTCTTTGCTTGTCCTCAAGCAAAGTATCAAGAACAAGTAGAAAAAAACACAAGGTTTTACTCACATCACTCGATCAATTCCCAAAACATATCTTCAATGCTTTCTTTACTTATGAACATAAAACATATGATACTAAATCTTTGACATCCAATGCAAGACTTGTGTAGTGATAAATGACTTAGTAGAACCATCACAATACTTCATAATATTCTCAAACCATTAGAAAGAAGCTAGTTCAAAAAGAATATGCATTCCATATGCTTACTTTTCATACACTCTCTCCACTAATCTGAGACATATCATTGTTTTACTTAGATCAAGTAGGACTTTTAAGCTTGTAATGTAAGGCTAAAGGTTCGTAATGCGGCTTAGCAAATAAAGGATATAGGAACATCAAAAGTCAAAGAAAAATTGAGAGTAAGCAAGAAAAGGGTAACCAAAATAAACCTATAATTCCCAACTCTTCTTGCTCTCTTATTCGAAGAACCAATCAAACCATAACTTTATATAACAACCCTTACGCATTTCAAGCAAATCCTGCATTGCTCTTTCTTTTCATCAATTCTTTTCCTCACAAGATCAATTAATTTTCCAGCAATAGTAGCAAGTATCTTATATGAACTTACTTTTACAGTTCACTCACCATCCCATTTTGTGATTTTTCCCTTCTTTTTGTCTTCAATTCTCTTTCAATGCTTTCTTTTTTTACTCCTTTTTTTCATTTTCTGCTGCTGTTCTTTTCTTTTTCATTTACTTCTCTTTCTAGCAGCTTGTTGTTTTCTCTCTTCACTCGTCTCATTTCTTCTTTCTCATCTTTTTTTTTTAGCTCGCATTCTTTTCTTTCTCAATCTTTCAAATTCTTCCTTTCTTTTCCCAACTCCAATTGTAATTGATCCGTGACTGAAAGTAACAAGTCATGATCTCTCTTCCTGCATTGTTCTCAACATACATACACTTTCATCCTTGAAAAGCATAAAGATTTGGAAACTATACAAACTCTCAGCACAAGTAATGGACAAAATATCGTGACGGGTTGTAAAGAAAGAAATCACCAATTTAAGCTCAAAATAGGCACTAGGGATTATATAGCACTAGGTAGGCTTGAAAAGCTCAAACTATCCAAAGAAGGCCTATTACTGCCATCCCTAAGTAAAATCATGAATGTCTTTCTTATTTCACCTCGAGAGGTATTCAAGTAAGTTGTAGAATGCTCCACGCATTTTAGAGAAAAAAAAAGTTTAAGAATAATGCAAAGCATTTCATCAAGAATTACTTTGTCCAAGTAAGTGCAAAAAGTCATGCATAAGCCATAAATAATCTAGAACATATGCTCTATAATTCATCATAAAGACATGCACTAAAAATACGGCTTGAAATCTCCAGAAAATTAGAAAATTTCTCCGAAAATTTTTCCGAAAATTTTTGAAAAATTTTGTTAATTTTGTTCCCAAGAAAGCTTCTCCCAAGAAAGCTAAAGAGTATGTAGAAGACTTGTCAATCAAACCACTCCCCCACACTTAAACTGGATATTATCCTCAGTGGCCAAATAAATAGAACCAAAACAATCAGTACCAAGGGAGTAAAAAGATAAAGGAGAAGAGATAAGAAAAACAAACTTCCATTAATCGTGTTATACAAGAGCTGAATGCTTGAAGAGGGAGGCATCATCAAAGTACCTATAAACAATACAAAAGAAAATACCAAAGCATAAACCTAGAAAAGAAAAGGAAGCAAAAACAGAAAAAAATGGAAAATATAATGAAAAGAAAGTCAAACTAACTAGAATAAAAACATGAAAAGAGAAAGAAAAGAAACAGCAAGAGTGAGCAAGAATACATCGTCAGTCCGTTGCAGCATCATCACCCTCATCCTCCTCCTCATCGGCAAGTGTGGAGGTGCCCGCACCATTGCGTAGCCTAGAAGAATGCTACCTCAACTCAGTCAAATGTTGTTCCATGGTAACTTACCGTCGTGCCATATCATCCATAGTACCCTGCAAGCGTAGGAGCATCTCTATTTACTGGTCGAGGCACCCCAGTACTGTGGTCACAAAGTTAGTCCGGGAGTGGGACTGAGAACTACCAGCTCTAGCATGTGCCGGTGGTGGTGGCTGCTCCTCTTCCACTGTAGGTGGTCTTACCTAACCGGGATGTTAAACCTCAAGGGTGTGAGCCATTTCTTCAATTTTGGGCTGTACTTATATCCGCAACTTATGAGAGTTTGCTCGGTGACCATATCGTGCTCAGTGGTAGCCACTATAAGTTCTCCCTCAAGACTCACCCCAAAGTCCTTTAGAATATTTATGATAACTAAGGGAAAAACAAAGGCTTTCATCGAAAGACGATGATGAAGTACTTCTCTAATAGATTGAATGTTCAAAGGAGCAAGAAGGATAGGTAATGTGTTCATCATTCGGTGCAAAACATAAGTGTCAATAAGCCAAGTTTCATTAAAACCACTGGCCTGGGGGACAACATTAAACCTAAACATAAACACCAATGCACAAAAGTTGGCTGCCAAATCATTGTTAGAATAAAAACTGTTAGCTTGGAAGGCATTATGCTTGTATAAGCCTAGGGTTGCTCGCGTCCCTCCAACATCCCAATCCGGATTTGACAGAATCTTTTGATTATTTACATCAATACCTTGCCAAATATCATCATCAAAGACCTGGAGGAGGTTAGCTAATTGGTTTTGGTTGATGACAATAGGAACTCCCTTCACTCGTGTTTTAATATATGGAGGATGCTTATTCCCCTTGCCCGTCATATTAGCATAAAATTCCTTGACAAGTGCGGGATAATACCTCCCTTTCAATTGGACTATGGATCCCCAACCTAGCCATCTAAACATCATTCCTAATTTGAGTGCCCGGTCTAAGGTGAGGAAAATGGTACGCTCAACAATAATTTTGTTTGAAGCTCGCCTACTATACCATTCCTCACACGAGCCATCAACAAACTCCGTAGGTCTAAGAGATAAGGGGTCAGCAGATGATGGAACTGAGGATGAGGAAGTTCTTGCCCTTTTAGATGGCTGACTCCTTGCTCTAGACATGGCCAAAGATGGAATGGAATAATAGGAAGAGGGAACTAAGATGCTCAATCACTAGAGAGAGTATAGCAACCTTTGCACAAAACAAATCCTAAAATGGCACACAACCCTCAACCAAGCTTACAACGCACAAACCCCAAACTCCTTTAATGTATAGCAACTCCAACACCCATTCAATCAATCACTGTCAACCACTTCAACACAACCTACACAATATATGTAAGAATCCATTATAAAGCATAACTTGTGCTAATATCCTCAAGACATGCTAGTAAACGTGATCATGTGAATGAAGGCAATATCATGGTATGATGTGATCAACAATGCAGTTTCAATATATTCACCAATAACTATGAGTCTAGCTCGAGCTATATGAATTCTTGATTGTTTACAAGCATGAACAAGCAGTAAAAGCTAAATAACTCCTATGGTAATCCAATGAATGAAACTTAATGAAAAAATGCACAATCATAGCATATATATATCAATTTTCGGCCAACACTGTTCATACAATTAGACAAAATCAATTCCATCAATGCAACCGTAGGACTTAAGTAAAAATCATACCTTTAGGCTTTTCTATGCATGGGCAGGCAAAAGATGCAAACTTTCTGCAAAAAGCTACCCCCTTTTCTTGTGGATTGAATGTGCTATTGGTGTGAAAAATCGAAGCTTGTGTTGTGTGTGATCCGTAGGATCAACAAAGAAGAAGGTAAAAGATATTATGGAGCTGTTTAGAAGCTGAAAAAATCAAATGTTGGGCACTTATGGGTGTGAAGCAGGCGCGGGTTGAGAGGATTTGCGAGGGAGAGGAAGGTTTGAAGAAAAAAATGGCCAAAATGGCCCTTTAATTGGGGTCCTCCCGACAGGAACCGGCGCTGGCACGGCTTTTGGAGCCAGCATCGGCTCTAGTCTGTCCGGGTCACTTTTTTTTTTTTTATGATGATGCAGAAAACACACAAATGCTGAAAAAATACTATAAATAAAAAATTTTCCTTAACAAAAAAAAAATGATAAGTAAAGAAAAGAGAGAAAAAAAAAACTACTTCACGCTTTTCCACGGCTGTGATCCCGTGGATTTTCCTCCGTATTCCCTAGTAGTGTCTCTACTTGACGATCCCTCAGGAGTTTGGCTAGTTGACCATTCTGGTTCTCCAAATTGCGCATGAAAGCCTCTAAGTTCCTTATTGTCGCATCGACTCCTTGGAACTTAGTCTCCGTGGTACTTACCAATTGTCCAATCAATTCTTCCAAAGGTGGCTTTTGTGCTACTGCTATGTTGTTCATGGAATTTGGATTCCTTTGGTTACCTCCAAGATTGAAAGAACTTTACCTAGGTGGATTCCTATTGCTCCAAGAGAAATTAGGGTGATTTCTCCAACCAGGATTATAGGTAGAGCTATATGGATTGTTACCTGGCCGGACATTACCAGCAAAAATCGCTTGTTCAAAAGTTTTTTGGAGTGACCCCATCTTTTGGAATTCATGATTGGGGTGCCCCTATCCACAGAAATCGCAATTGACGTTTACCACTTGGCCATGGTGCATCACCAACTGTTCCATCTTTTGAGTTAAGGCATCTACCTTAGCCTCTAATGCTGCCACGTTACATGAGCCTTTGACCTTACACTTCTCCAACAATAGTTATTAGAAACTAAATTTTCAATAAGCTCAAATACCTGTTCCGGGGTCTTATGGTTGATGGAACCCCCTACAGAAGAGTGCACCACTTATCGTGTTGCAAACGTGAGGCCATTCAAGAAGATAAGCATTTGCGTTCCCAGCTCGAATCCGTGGTGTGGGCATTTTCTTAACATTTCTTTAAATCTCTCCCAACTCTCATATAAGGGCTAAGAATCTAATTGTTGGAAGGTGAATATTTCATTCCTAAGCTTGGCTGTCCTAGTTGGAGGGAAATATTTGGCCAAAAATTTTTCAGCTAAGGCATTCCAAGTTGTGATGGAACCTGTAGGTAAATACATTAACCATGATTTAGCTCTATATCTCTAGGAAAAAGGAAAAAGTCTTAATTTAATGGCATTTTCAAAAACACCATTCATCTTGAAAGAATCACAAATCTCATAAAAACTGGCTAAGTGTGCATTGGGATCCTCTTCCGGAAGCCTATCAAATTGAACCATATTCTGTACCATTTGAATAATTTTGGGCTTTATTTCAAAGTTGTTTGCATCTACCCTAGGTCTAGTGATACTTGAGCATGTGCCCGAGATTGCAGGTTTTACAAAGTCGTCCATAACTCTCATATTATTGCCAGCGTTGTTCTGTTGAGCACCATCCATTTCGACAATCAGATTCCTTTGAATTGTTCGATGAATTTTTCATCTATTTATAGGCTTAAGAAGTGCCTAAACTCGTAGGTACAAAGTTCTTGGCCAAGTAGAAGTTGGAAGATGCTAAAACTCCCTAGATTTTCAAAAACGTGTCAAAAGATCGCAGCACCGCCACAAGAACAGACCACAACCAGCGCCGCCTTGGTCCATCAGAGTCGGCGCCGCCTGCGTTCTATTTCTCCACTCGTTCGCCAATTTTTCTCCGAATTTTGCGCATACGTTCCAAACTGCAGCCGGTGCCGGTTAGGCTCTGTTCTACTCTACTTCTCCAATTTTTCCATCGTTTTGAAGTCCGTGCATCCAGTGTACAGTCGGCGTCAGTTCCGGGCTTCTAGCCGGCGTCGGCTCTGCTCTGTTTCGCGATGGTTTTGCTTCGTTTAACCCAAAAACCTGAAATAATAACCAAAATATCATTCCAAAGGTAAAATCTCAAATATGAAAGAATATGACTAGTTATTGCACAAAATGTATTACAAAAGAGCCTCAAATAACTATGTAAAATATAACCAAATTAGCCCTTATCAACTTTACCCGCTTATTTTAAGTTTATGTCGTTATAAAGACCCCTAGTTTGAGAATTCAGACGGGGCGACATCCCACCTGAGCCCGGCCCACTACGACAAGAAGAAAATGTGAGGTGTTACACTTATGCTTCTCAAAAGTTGAGGCCTCATGAAGTTAACTACCTTATTGATGATCTACAACAGGCTGCCATTGTGTTCGCTCTCAAGAAATGGCGACACTATCTGTACGAGGCGGAATATGAAGTGTTCACTGACCATAAGAGCCTGAAGTACACCTTCATTCAGAAGGATTTGAATTTGAGGCAGTGACGGTGGATGGAATTTTTAGAAGAGTACCGTTGTCCAATCAACTACTACCTCGGGAATGCTAACGTTGTTGCTAATGCCCTGAGTAGAAAAGTTAGTATGGCCAGATTAAGAGTGTAGGTGATTCAAGTAGTTCAGGATGTATTAGACAGGAGAGTGGAAGTGCAAGAGAAGAGAATTGTTGTTAGCAACCTGAAGTTAACACTAGATCTAAGGTGGGAAATTGTGGAAGCTCAGCAAAGTAATGTAGAATTTTAGCTTTCAAAAACAAGGAGCTTAAACGGCGAGGCAGTGAATTCCAACAAGATGAAGCGGGAGTTTTGTATTTTAGGGATCGGTTTTCTGTGCCCGAAGAGCATCAATCGAAGGACAGAATTTTGGAAGAGGCACATAGGAGCAAGTACGCCATTCATCCGGGGGAAGTCAAAATGTACCAGGATCTGAAAATGGCCTATTGGTGGCCCAGAATAAAGCGGGATGTGGTTATATATGTCTCGACATGTCATACCTATCATAAGGTCAAAGCGGAGCATCAGAAGTCAGCAAGATTGTTACAATAGTTGCCAGACCTGAATGGAAGTGGGAGGAAGTGACCATGGACTTTGTTACCGGACTTCCTATGTTAAGGACCCAGAAGGACGCTATATGGGTAGTAGTGGATCGACTGACTAAATCGGCTTATTTCATAATAGTGAATGTAAGAGACTCTATGGAGAAGTTGGCTCAAACCTATATGCGAGAAATAGTCCGACTGCATGGAGTACCTTTAAGTATTGTATCTGATCGAGACCAAAGGTTTACATCTCGATTTTGGGGCAAATTTCAAGAATCAATGGGGTCGAGTCTGAAGTTCAATACGATGGCGCATGCAAAGACTGATGGGTAGTTAGAATGGGTTATTCAGATATTAGAGGATATGCTGAGAGTGTGTGTTCTAGATTTGGGAAAAAGTGGATCGAATGTGTGCCATATGTGTGCCATATGCGAAGTTGTCGTTTAATAATAGTTATCAAGCTTCAATTGGGATGGCTTTGCATGAGGCCCTATATGGATGCAAGTGTCAGATACCGCTATACTGGAGTTGGTCAGAAGATGGACACATAAGCAAAACTGGAGAAGTCTGTGTTAAGGAAATATTGGACAAAGCTAAGTTAATCAGGGAAAGGTTGAAGGCCGCTCAGAGCTGACAAAAGAGCTATGCAGATAATAGGCGGAAAGAGTAGGAGTTTCAAGTAGGAGACAGTGTATTTCTGAGATTAACACCGAATAGAGGAATCTTGAAGCATCCAAAATGTGGAAAGCTGAACCTGATGTATTTGGGACCGTTCCCGATAAAGGAAAGGATTGGGCTGGTAGCATTTCAATTGGACTTGTCAGATGGATTGATGAGAATTCATGATGTGTTTTATGTGTCACAGTTGAAGAAGTACAATGCCGATCCCGGTCATGTTCTGAATAATGAGCCATTGGTGTGGCAACCCGACTTGAGCTGTAACACCCCACCCAAAACCACCTTTGACCTATGGGGAAAAAGTCATGCATTGCATAGCATCTCGCATTTCATGTGATATCTTCAAATTATTTTGTCATGGGTGCATGTGATTTTCAAGGTTGTGCTTGCATAAAATTATTTAAATGTGTTGTTGCATTACTTGAGAGTTGTTTTAAGTGAAATTAAGTAGAGGAGATGGAGGGATGAGAATTAGGATGGAAAGAATTTCCTAGAGAAATATTATCATCGGTGTTGATTTGGAAAACCGGTTGGGTTTGGTGATTTTCCTTGGTGACCTGAGTTCAAATCTTACCTCTTGCAAATCTTAGTTTTCCTTTTGAATTCTTTTCTCTAGATTTCTTCATGCTTTGGCCGAAAAACATTAGCCACCCTAGTGAATTTCAGTGCCATCATCTAAGGAGATAAGTCTCCACATTTATCTCCTAAATTCAAGGATTTTTTATGAGGATAAAGTTTAATTTTATTTCCATCTTTTATTCTTTGATTTTCGAAAATCCTAATTACAATAATTAGATTCCAACTTGGTTTTAATGTATCAGATTTTGTAATTGATAGTTGGAACTAAATTGCTAATTTTCTAGTTAGATACCTTGTTGATTTTGAACATAGAACCCTTGCTAAAAATCTGGAAAATTTTCCAACTTAGTGCCGCCACCTTTGAAGGTGTTTTAGCTCAAAACAAACTCTTTTAATACTAGGAAATCTTATCCTAAATCCTTTAGCAAATCAGATTTTATTTTAATCCTAAATTAACTAGGTTTTACTCTCTCTTTTTCCAACAGAATTTAGGCAGCCTTGTGCAGGCACAAGCTACACGAAATTCTTGCACTCCTAACTGAAATCAAACTCTTCAAACCCTAGCTCAAATCACCTAGAACACCCCTCACCAAATCAGATTACCGTGGCAACACAAAATCAGATTTTATCCACCAAAAAATCCCGAATTTCGGCCACCTTCAAACCAGGATTTTCGGCAGCTTCAAACCAGAATTTTCGGTTGGCTTTGCTTAATGCAATGACGAAAAATTCTACACTCCAACCACCACTAAAACTCACTATTGAATTGGCTAATTTCAATGCCTAAAGAACTCATATTTCCTCTCTGAATTGCGAACAGATTAGCAACCAAAACGGCCTGAATTTTCCTTCTTCTTTTTTCAGCAAATTTTGGCACAAAAACCACTGCATGTGCATAGGATTTTCGGTGACCAAAAGCTGTACAAACTCTTCCTTGATTAGCCAAAAAGACCTGAATACCCACAGCCCATTTCTTGGGCAATGTTTCGGCCAGCATAAGAGAATAATTCCAGATTATTTTCTCCTCTTAAACCTTCCCAATTCCAGCAGCAAAAGGGGTACAACAAGCTGCAATTTTCGCCCTTGTTGTCCAAGAAACCTAAAGCTATTAGGATTCCTTCTTAGCACCACCATCTAACCCTAAATCAAACTTCGCTAACCCTAAATCACAGTAGCTGACCACTTCCTCCTTCCTACACAAAATTTCCAGCAAGAACACTTCTGCGATTTTCAAAAATCCCAACAGCAATTCCTAGTAAAAAACCGATCACACCCTAAGGTAAACAAAAATCATCTCAACCTCTTGAATCCTTTCTTCCACCAATTCTTCTATTTTCCTTCCCCTGAATCACGTCACCTAAGGGCTGATTTCATCCTCTTTAGTTACCTTCGGAGAAAAGGAAGGAAAGATGGCAGCTTTTCTTTTCTTCTCAAACGAACTCGGGACGATCACTGTAGAAGCATTGAGATCTTGATTACCCGGTTGTTTCAAGGTAAGGGAATTCTTACCTTGATGTCAAAGTTAAGGTCTAATGAGATTGATGAGGTCTAAGGAAGTATGATAGCATGATATATGTGCTTGGTGGGGATAGATGAATATTTTGAGTTGAGTAATTAATTAAGCATATTCGATGGATAGTAATGCCATGTTTTATTGTCAAAATGACGGATGTGAATTGTGATGGTCAAGTCAAGACCTTTTTGATATATTAATCATGTCTTTGATGGATGTAGGGTCATAGTGTATGAACTTTGAGAAGTAGATAATTTATTTGGAGGTAGATAATGGATTGTGAATTGTTATGGGAATAAATGAGTTTAATGCATGTTTGAATCGATTGAGACCCTAATCATGATATTATGTGATTCTAGATCAGGAGGGTATTTGAAGGAAACAAGCTGTGATTTTATCTTGTTTATCTGAAGCATATCAAGTAAGTCCCTGCATAAACCGTTTTGTTAAATATTGTGATGGCAAGTCTATGTGGTAAAGCTTTGTGAAGCTATTGTTAAACTATGTTTGCTTGGGTTGTAAACGTGGATATTTACTCTTTTACCGGTTTTGTCAAACAAACAATTTTATCAATAACACTATTCTTTCCCCTAAATTTTTAGAAAACTCTTCTAAAGAAAACAACGTTTTACAAAGTCAAGATATGGAAATATTTTGAATCAGGAATTGACAGATATGTTCGGTGAGTACTCAATAAGGGTAGGCTAACAATACTATTCTTAGAGGGCTTGAGTAAGTCTTTTGGCAGGAGGCCACCTCCAGAAGATAAGCTCGGCTTGAAAAGGCGACAGTGTTAGTTGGTCAAGCCGGTCCGAGCTAGCATTTGTACCTTGTAAGGTATTATTTATTTTTCCGGCATGGACACCTAGATGGTTTTGTTAGGTGTAAAAAAGGAGAAGTATCTCACCCGGTGGACTGTACACTCACCTTGATCAGAACACCCAACGTTTGGTAATCTGGTCCAGGCAAGGTGCACAAAGTGTGGTGCCTTGTCCTCATGGAGCCCAACGTGTGGTGACATGACTGTTTATTCGAGTGGATGATTTATTTTGTATAAAGTGTGACAATAAGAAAAATCCACTCCTTGTAAAGAGAAAATTATTTGTGACTTGCCGAATATTTCTACAAATGTTTTTCATTATGCATACACGAACTATTTAAAGTACCATGTGCACACATAGGACTTACTGAGATTTAATCTCACACTATTTTTATATCATGTTTTCAGGAGATAGATTACGCTGAGCAAGCGGGGCATGTGATAGTTGAAGCTTTTGTTATTTCTTTCCATTGTGTTCCAGGAGACAATTGTTGGATCAAGTTTCTAATCGGATATTTGTTTTTCTTTAGTTTTGCTCATGTTTGAGTAGATATAATAAGATTTTTCCGTTATTTATCTAAGTTTGATTTCTTTGGTTGTCTTTACATTTTTATCCCTCGTTTTAAAGACCCATTGTCCTCCGAGACAGGGCAACATCCCCGCCCATTTTGGGTACATAGTAGTGGGGTGTTACATGTGGTATCAGAGCCTAGGTTTAGGCAATTATTGACTTACTGGATTTTATTTTCTTAAGTATTTTTATTTGGTGCTAATTTTTGCCTTTTATTTATAGGATGGTCAAAAGAGTTATATCAGCTGTTAGAGACTGGCCCGCTGGCTATGGGAGTCTACCTACCCCAGTACCCGTAGTAGATCCACCATCGTCTGATTCAGGGATAGAGCATGAGCCGCCTATGCTAGACGACCCAGTAGTTGAGGCAGAGATGAAGGTTGATGCGAGCCTATGAGAGTATGAGGAGGATGATAAGGGGGAGGTAGTTGAGCTTGCCAGTAAGGGTGAGGAGGAGGAAGAGATGGCTGAGTTGACTAAGGAGGAGGCAGATGAGCTTGGGAATGAGGGAGACGATGAGAGTGAATGAGAGGTGGTTGGGATAGAGGAAGAGGATAAAGAGGTGATGGAGGTTCCTCGGACCTCGCAAATAGGTGAATTTGATAGGATTCTTACTTGCTATGATCTTAAGGAGTCCAGTGGTGAGAGGCATAGGTCGAAGGATGGAGTTACCCCGAGAGAGAGGGAACTTAGGTAGGCCACTCTAGGAATGGAAGATCATAGGAAGAGGAAGTTAGAAGAGGGTCCTAAGGGGTGTGGACTTCGATATGGACTGGGGATAGATGCAAAGTTGAGGAGAGAGGGGTTGCTCGATCTATCTAACTCGAGGAATGAGAAGCCTGCGCCTAGGGGTACGGTTAGATTAGCTTTGGATGAGCTCTACGAGATGGCCATGAGAGCCAAGAAGGGCCGTGAGAATGAGTCAGGATAGCCAAGTAAGAGCATTGGTTTTTGAAGGGATTACATAGGGAGACCCTGTAACACCCCACTACCTAGGCCCAACAGGGCCGGGGATGTCACCCTGTCGAATGGACAATGGGTCTTTATAACTAGATCACATATAATGAAATAAAATAAATACTTTAAAATTAAACTTATAACAACCCAAAAGATAAATACAGGAACAATCCAAAATAACTTGTTTGCTACAATCTCTCAAAACATCCATAAAGAAAATAACATAAAGTCTTCAAAACATAGGCAACAAGTCTAGCTATTGACCTCCACAGCCAGATCAACCTGAAAACATGGTATAAAAGATAATGAGATAAAAATCTCAGTAAGCCCGTATGTGCTTTGAGTGTTTCAGGTAAAATAATATATGTATGCAAGTTGTAACAGTTTCATAAGAGAAAGTGCTGGCAAGCATTAAATAAGTTGAGAAAATAAAGAGTGGTATTTTTCTTTTTAATCCACACATGTGTACAATAAATACAACTACTCAAATGGGTAGCCATGGGTTACCACACGTTGGGCCCCATGACTAAGCAATGGTCAGAATGCCACACTTTGTGCAAGCTAACAAAAGGTAGGTGTACGGCCTACCGGGTGAGATATTCCTCCATCTCTACACCCAAACTTACCAGTTGTCCACTTCAGAAACACACAGTCCACATGACTGATACTTGTTAGCTCAGACCGACATGACTTACCAGACTGACATCTTATCCAGGAAGGACTCATCCCTCAAAGGTGGCCACCTACTGAGAGACTTACCCTAACCCTTCAAAGACTAGTCCTGATAGTCTACCCTTATTGAGTACTCAACATTGATTGTCCCACTTGGGAGAAAATGGATCGTACATTGCTTTATTTGGAAATAGCAATTAAGGGTTCTAAATTTCTTATCAAAGTTGTGTTTTAGAAAAAGTTTAGCATTTTGTGTAAAACTGCTTGTTTGATTTTCAAATGATTTGCTTAACTGAAATAAATAGGAAAAATAGTCCTTAATTGCCATTGCAACATGAATTTCCGCACACATCGCGTTTAGCTTGCCACAGTAATTTTTGGTCTTCACAAAATTCCATGCAGGAGCTTACCTGATTCTTTGCTTGCTCAAATTCGAAAGTCTTCCAAGGCTGACCTATCCCTGCCTGGGGTAAACATAAAACATAAGGTTACACTCAAAAAAAATTCACTTACACAAATAATCCTAATTCAACTTATTACAATCACGACCCTAATGTCCTAAGCTTTAAGGCTAGCTGAAAAAGAAGTTTATAAAATAAGTCTAGTTTGATAAGTTAAAATGACTAGGGGTTCTAAAATAATTGCTAATAAATTATAGACTCCAATAATAATTCCTGAGTGTTATTATTTATAAATAAACTAAGGTTTGAATATTGAATAATACCAATCCCTAAATAATATTAATAAATGGTAATTTAAAAATAGCTTTATTATAAATAAATAATAAATTTAAAATAATTTTTAATTAATTTTTAATAGATAATGAATAATTTAGTAATAAATAAAATTAATAATAAATGAATTATATTAATTTTTTTTAATAAATAACAAACAAATTTTAATATATATAATATTTATGAATATAGGCAAAAGTTTGAACTAGGGTCTACAAGGTCATTATTATTATTTATATAAAAGATCTTATTTAATATTATACCTATGCATATATTATTCTTAAGGAAAAATATCATTTATTTGACTAGTAAAATATCAATGTTTCATGTAACATCCCATTTCCAAAACTTCCTAGCAATTTTGAAATCCTTAGAGGAAAATATAGTAATAATTTTAATTAAGGTAATAAAATTTACTAATTAAAATATCCTAGGATCAACAAGAACATAATCATGATTTCCTATTGCTAACAAGAATCATGAACATTTTCTTCAACATCAAACAACAAACTAATCCACTCATGAACATATGCTTAAATCAACACTTGCTATCACATGGCCAAACAATCATGATCATGGCTTCAATGGAGAAAAGAACATAAAAATCCTATTCACCAAAGGGGACATAACATCTAGCATGCTTAAACATTCATAATTCTCTTAGGACATGATGAACATACATCGATTCTCAAGGAAATCCATATAGCTTAAACATGATCAATCATTCTCAGGTCCTAATCCCAACTCCTTCATTCACATGTATATACTCAATCCCCCATTCATATTTTATTATTCCTATCAATATCTAAGAGACATGAATGCTGAATTTAAAAGAAGGTTTAAGGAGGAATACTTGATTGATGATCACTTCGATGAAGATTTAAGAAGGTCCACGCGATTGAGAGTCTTTAATTGTCCATGAGTAAGAAAAACAGCCATGGTTGTGGATCAACCATTTCGGCCGAGAGAGAGAGAGATATATATATATATATATAGAGAGAGAGAGAGAGAGAGAGAGAGAGCATTAGTTTGATACATAGAATGTTAAATGGAAGAAGATGAACAAAAAAGTTGTTCTTGGTTACCTTGATGATGTTCTTGAGACTTCAAGGAGAAAATTCAGTTTTGATCCGAATGCCAATTTTTATTTTTGAGATTTGATGTTATAAATTCCCAAAATGAACTCTAGAGAGTATGTAGGAGTATTCTGGAGTTTTTGAGAGGGATTAGAGGTGTTTATATTGGATTTTGGCTTGAAGAAGAGTAGTGTGTGTTCTTGGTGTTCTTGGTGAAAATGGAGAGAATTTGAGGGAGATTTCTGGATGAATTTCTAGAGAGTGTTGACTGAATAGTTTAGGGAATTCAGGGGTTTCGGTTTAGCTTAGAGAGGGAGAGAAAAAAAATGATCATTTGAAATTGAAATGGAGTGATTGAAGGAGTGGTTTGAGGTATAGGATATGTTAATAGTGTTTGATTGATGGAGGTTTTCTTGGAGCTACAATGGTGTCGGCTGGTTTGGTTTGTTTTGCTGAAATGATTGAAGTCTGATAAGGCTTTAAGGCTGGCCGAAAATCAGAGTTTAATGGCAGAGAAATTCTGGTTGTATAGCTTAATACAAGGGTGTTTTCATGGAGAGAAAATTCTGGAAATTTTGAAGTTCAAATGGAAGTTTGAATGGAGTGATTGTAGGAGAGATTTGAGGTGTGATTATGGAGTCCCATTGTGCAAGATAAGTGGAGAGAGTAATGGTTTTCAGGCTGAATTAGGGTTAATTTACAGAGGGTGAAGGGTGGTTTTCGGCCAGGACTTGAAGAGAACAAAGCTGGAAAAATTCTGGTTCTATGGTGTTCAAAGCTGCAAACAGTTGCAGCATTTTTCTGTGCAGAATTTCTGCAATTCTTCTGCCCGTTTTGCAGAGGTTTTGAGAGCTGTTCAAGGGTCCTTTAAGGCTGGTTTTCCAGCCTTCTTTATGAGGAAAAATAGAGAACTTTTGCTGGCTTGGAGGTGGAATAAAACAGCTTCATTTTCTGGTTTGAAAGTTGCGAACTGCCCAGAATTTTTTTCTGGTTTGTACAGTTTTTTGTGCAGTCCGAATTGCACAGAATTTTCAGTTCCTCAAGCTGAATAAATTGGTCATTTTCCAGCAGCAATTAAGTAAGAAAGATGGCTGAGAGTTTCGAAGGTTAGGCTGCCAAGAATCTGGAAATTTTCCAGATTTCTTTCATGAAGATTATGAACACAATGGAGTAGAGTTTGAAGGTTCATCAATGGTGATTAATTTCTCTTGGGAACCTTCCCTAACTCCTCTCCTATTTTCAGTCAAAACCCCAACCTCCAAGATTCATTTTCGAAATTCAAAGACCAAGAATACTTGCTGAAATTTTCTGGAATTAAAACTATGAATTTTGATAAATTTTGAACAAGTTTAATTGATGAAAATGTTAGAACAAGTTAGAGGTAATAATAGGACAAGAATTCCTCTAGAATTCTTTTTAGGACATAATGATAAGATTAGGACATTCTCTTCATGTCTCCCCTAAGACAACATTCCTATTTTTATGGAATGCAAGAAAATAAAAATTTAAACTTAAGTAAGATAATCATGATCAAAACTTAAATGATGGGATTTGAACTCATGACCTTAGAGATTAATTCCAAAGCTTTAACCACTTAACCACAACAACTCTTGTTCTTATTTTCTCACCCACATATTCTTCTTATGTAATCCTCAAGCAATCTTCCTATTTTAACCTCAGGTAAAATTACCATTTTACCCTTCCTACCCAATAAGCATAACTAAGCCTTTTAACCATTAAACCACAATTATTAAAGCACATAAAATCATTCAAAAATATATATATTCATGCAAAATAATATGATGTGCATCTTGACCCCCTTACTTTAGGGTTGGCTTTAGGTGGGGTTTCACATCCTCCCCTCCTTAGGAGAATTTCATCCCGAAATTCAGGCGTATCTCTATCTCTGATCGGGATGCTTCCGCTTTACCCATTCTTCTGTTTCCCATGTGGCATCTCGCGTGCCATGATGCTCCCACTGCACCTTTACCATCGGAATCTGCTTGTTCCGGAGAGTCTTGATACTTCGGTCTAATATCTTTACGGGCTTCTCCACATAGCTCAGGTCTGGTTGCAACACTAACGGCTCATTTTTCAAAACATGCCTGGGGTTGGCATTGTACCTCTTCAACTGTGATTCATGAAATACGGTGTGAATTCCCATCAACCCATCTGGCAAATCTAATCGATACGCCACCGGCCCAATTCTCTCTTTTATTGGAAACGGTCCCAAATACCTCGGATTCAGCTTTCCCCCTTTCGAATGCTTCAGAATTCCCCTATTTGGTGTCAGTTTTAGGAACACACCATCTCCCACCTGAAATTCTAACATTCTCCGCTTATTGTCTGCATAACTCTTTTGTCGGCTCTGGGCCGCTTTTAACCTTTCCCTAATCAACTTGACCTTCTCCAACATTTCTTGAACATAGACTTCTCCCGATTTATTTATGTGACCATCCTCTGACCAACTCCAGTATAGCGGTACCTGACACTTACGTCCATATAGAGCTTCATACGGAGCCATTCCAATCGATGCTTGATAACTGTTATTGTATGACAACTCCGCATACGGCACACATTCAATCCACTTATCCCCGAAATCCAATACAGAGGCTCTCAGCATATCCTCTAATATCTAAATAACCTTTTATGACTGTCCATCGGTCTGTGGATGCACCGTCGTACTAGACTTCAGACTAGAACCCATTGATTCTTGAAACTTGCCCCAAAATCGGGAGGTAAATCTCGGATCACGGTCGGACACAATACTTGAAGGCACTCTGTGCAATCGAACTATTTCCCGCATATAGGTCTGAGCCAACTTTTCCATTGAATCCCTTACACTCAAGGGTACGAAATGCACTGACTTGGTCAATCGATCCACCACTACCCATATGACATTCTTTTGGGTCCTTGCCATAAGGAATCCGGTAACGAAGTCCATGGTCACCTCTTCTTATTTCCATTCCTGTACTGGCAATGGTTGTAATAATCCTGCCACCTTTTTGTGCTCCGCTTTGACTTTTTGACAGGTTAGACACGTTGAGACATACTTAACCATGTTCCGCTTCATCCCGGGCCACCAATAAGTCTTTTTCAGATCTTGATACATCTTGACCGCCCCCAGATGAATGGTGTACTTGCTTTTATGTGCTTCTTCTAAAATTCTGTCCTTCAACTGGTGCTCCTCGGGTACACACAAACGATCTCGGAAGTACAACACTCCCACTTCGTGTGAAACCCCAGTCAAAACCGACCTTAGAGTAAGAGTGTTGGGATACATATCATGCTATACTCCATGATTAAATACATTTTCATACGATTTCTATGTGCTTTGGATTTGAGTTTTATTTTTTTGAAGTTTTGTTGGTGAGTATTGTGTGAGAGGGGCAAAATGGTAATTTTTACCCGAGGTGAAAATAGGGAGAGAGATTGTGGATTGAATAGAAAATAATTTTTTCTAGTGGAAATAGCAACAAGAGTTGTTGTGGTGCAGTGGTTAGAGCCTTAGAATTAATTATTGAAATCTAGAGTTCAATTCCATCATAGAAGTTTTAGCTAGATTAAATTTTATTTTTGCTTGGGGGGAGTTGGTTTCGACCTTAAGGGCCTAGATCAATGTGGTGATGATGTCCTAGGAGAGACATGTTAGGAGTATTCTCATTCCACTCCTTTGCCTACTCGAAATTCCCAAAGGGAATTCTTGTTCCCTTGATATTTAGTTTTTCTTAATTTTCAACTCCTTAGTTTGATCAATGTGTTCTACCCTTTTCCTTTCCAGAAAATTTAGTAGAGGGCTGAGGTCTTTTAGGATCAAAATGTCCTAGCAAAAGGCTTCTCATGGTCTGAAAAATGTGATTGAATTGTGGGAAATTTCAAGAGGAAAATCCCTCTAGTAAGCTTGCTGGAATTTCACTCTATAGCTAGTTCACCTCCCTTCTTGGAATGAGCTGAAATTCTCCAGTTTGTGTACCTTCAAAATGTCAAACTTCTTAGCTAACATTCCCTTCCAAATGCTGCCAGAAAAATGGCCTTATTTTCAGCTTGAAACATGAATTATTTCTGCCATTTTCGGACTGTACAAAGACTGAGCAAAACCAGTGAAAAATCCTTGGCAAATCGCTACCTTGGAGGCTCAAAACCAAGCTGTTTTCTTCCAGATTTTGTGCAGCACCTTAGCCATGTTTTTCCTCCATGAAGAAGGCTGGAAACCAGCCTTGAATACCCCTGAAACCCCCATCCTAGCTCGCTGCATCTCGGCTGGAAGTGGCAAATGAAATTCTGCACAGAAAAATTCTGTGCAGCGAAAAAAACTGGGCAGTCAAATGTCCAGCTTTGTTTTCTGTTCTTCTTCCAACCAAAGCACCAACCTACTTCTATCAAAACCTCCCTTAAACCACCATTAACAGAACTCCATTGTTTCCCTTAAGCTTCTGCAAGAAATTGCATCAATGGCTGCCCGAAAATCTCTCCAACAAATCCCTGCAATTTAGTTTGATTGGTTTCCAAAATTCCAGCCACCTTGTTTAGCAACTTTCCATAATATCTTACTCAATTGACCAGGCTTCTTCTCCATCATTGTGCACCTTAATTTCGGCCACCATAAGCCATCTTGAACCAGCTTTAATCCCTCATAAAAAATCACTCCAGCAGTCAGCCATAGGAGACTTCCAAGCTTTCCAAATTATCAAGATATCCTAGAATATTTACTTTCCAAATTCACTTCCTAAAAATATTCTTCAAGTATTGTAACAACTAACCTTTCCTTTTTCCTTTCAAATCAGAGAAACAACTTCCCAAACCCTACTGAAAATCGGCCAGCCCTATCCCTCACAGAAATTCGGCAGCTTCCTCTTCTCTCTCTCTCTATTTTCTTCAACCATCAAGAACACACACACACACTACACCAAGAACACCTACCTCTTTCCTACACCTAATACACCTCCAAACCATTTCAAACCCTCACGAAAATCTCCAGATTTGACTTACTCAATACTGTGAATCCATCAATACCATTTTTAACATCAAACTCCACAAATCATCTTACTACTTTGGATAAAAAACTAGAAAATTTTGTGAAGGACAAGAACACCTTCAAGGTAAACTTATTCTAACAACTTCATCCTCTCCAGACTTGATCTCTAATGAAAACCTATATAAATAAACATACTAGTGATCTCTTCTTCTTCTTCTTCTTCTTCTTCTCTCTCTCTCTCTCTTTCTCTCTCTGTTTCTCTCACATGGCCGAAATCTCTCACCCTTGGCCGGATGACTTCTCCTTCCATTATCTTGCTCTCGCCATCTCTCTTGGACAAGGTTAGCTATCTAGGACTTGAGATCTATTCCAAACTCCTTCAAGACATTCATCAATCAAGTAAGTACCTTCAATCTTCTTTTTAAACTCTAGAATCATGTCTCTAGGATGATGTTGTTAGTAGGATTTGAGTATATATAATTATTGTTGAGATTGAAGCATGAGCAATTGTATGATTGTGAAGGAGATGGGATTTATGCATGAAAGGTTCATCTTGGATGATTGTATGTTGATTTGAGGGGGGATGCATGTCATAGGTTGTATTTGTGTCAAAGCATGCTAGAGATTATGTCACCTTTGGTGAATAGGAATTATATGCATGATTAGATTATTGAAGCCATGATCATGTTTATGCTAGTAAAGGTTAAGCATGTCTTAATAAATTTAGATCTATGCCTAGATGTAAGATGTGATTGATTTGATGAATTGAAAGATTGTGCATGTTCTTGATTGAGGTTGGCCATAGGAATTGACCATGATCTAGTTGTCCGTAAAAGTAAATTTTCACTGCATGAATAAAATACTCAATAAAATAATTTCCTAATATTTTCGAAAGCCCTATGAAGGGTAGATTTGGATTCTTATATTCATAAAGGATATTTTAGCCAAATAAATAATAATTTTGGTAGAAAGTAAAATAAATAAATATTATTTAAAATAAAGAAATCAATTTAAGCCTTTATGAAAAAAAAGGTTTATGCTTAGTAAAATATTTACTAAATCAAAACCCATTATGATTTACTTATTATTTTCCAAGAAAGGCTTATTCAATTTAATCTCAACTAGTTTTAGCTATCAATTATTTTCTAACAACTAAACTATTATTAAATCACTATTTTACCTAGTACCTCCTATGACTCTTGATCAAATAAACTCTAGATTTTTCTTAACAAGATGAAAACATTCAACTTATTAGAATTTATTTCCCAAACCATTAATTATTTTAAATAACAAATTAAACTTAGCTTATAAACCTATTTAATTAGTGTCTTGCCTTAAAAATTCGGACACTAGGGTCATGGTAGTAGTGAATTGAGTTGATTTAAAATTGAGGAAGTGGATTGTCGCTTGAATCTGATTAAGATTTGTTTTTACCCATGTGGGGTTACGTCAGCTATTCGAGACCTTGTTGTTGTGAGCAAGAATCAGGTAAGCTCTTGCATAAAACCTATTGATGTGAAATGTTTTTCTTATGCCAAGCTAAATATGGAGTGTATGGACACTCGTTTATTTGAAGGCAATTGGGGGTTGAATTTGTTCTTATTTCCAACACTTAAATTATTAGAAAGTTTCTGAGCAGATTTTCCAGACTTAAAACTTATTCTAAAACTGATTTCTCCCAAAACTTTGGAAACCCTTAGATTGCTATTTCAATGAAGAGCAATGCTTTGTTCATTTTATCCCAAGTGGGAAACGTCGTTGAGTACTCAATAGGGGTGGACTGCTAGGACTAGTCTTTGAAGGGTTAGGGTAAGTCACTCAGCAGGTGGCCACCTCTGAGGGGTGAGTCCTTCTCGGATAACATGTCAGTCCAGTGAATCGTGCTGGTCCCAGCTAGCAGTTTGTTTTCTGTCAAGTGACTGTGTTTTGCCGGAATGGACACCTTGTTGTTGTTTGGGTATAGAGAAGGAGGAGTATCTTGCCTAGTAGGCCGATCACCTACTTTTGTCAGTCTGCACAAAGTGTTGGCATTCTAACCGGTTATAGGGCCCAACGTGTGGTAACCCATATCCCTTTCTTTCGAGTGGTTGATTTCATTACTTATGTATGGCTAGATAAGCCAAAACGCCACTCTTGCTTTTGACTAAAGTTTATTGCTTGCCAATGTTTCTCATTTTAAAGTTTCACACTTTACATCCATGAACTGATTTCACTAAACACCCAAAGCACAAATGGATTTTCTGAGATTTCTATCTCATCACCTTTCTATCATGATTTCTGGATGATCCTGCTGTGGAGTTGAGTGGCTAGTAATATCTGCTTTGGAAGAGAATGTGTCTTTTGATTTTATGTAATGCTTTGGGGAGGCGAGAGTGGATAATTTTATTTATGGTTTTTGTTTTGGAATTCATGGATTTATGCTTGAAATTTTCTTTGGGTTGTAATAACTTTTAAGTTAAATATTATTTTTATTCCACAATTTGTTTGTGTGACCTAGTTATAAAGACCCCTTGTCCTTTGGACGGGGCGACATCCCCGGCCCTGGCTGGCGTAGGCTTCGGTATGTTACATGTGGTATCAGAGACTAGGTTATAGAAAACATTGATGATTTATGATTTGTTTATTTAAGTTTAAATCTTATCTAACCTATTTTGTTAATGCTGTAGGATGGTTAGACTGCTTAGGACAGCAAGGAAAGGGCAGCAGTGGCACCCGCCTTACTATCTAAACCAGGAGGAACTTCCAGTTCCCTAACCTGCCCCTCAGCCAGTTGTCCCTATAGAGGATAACCATGATGTCGAGGCTATCTCTATGGAGGATAGCAGTGATGACGAGGTCCAGATCCTAGAGCTACCTCTAATCCCGGTGATAGACATAAGCTCTGACAGTAAGGATGATGTGATGATAGTGGAATATGAACCCACCCTCCTAATCCCAAAGTGGATTTAGCAGCGGCTAGTGATGACCCGGGGGAGATAGACTATGAATCTCCACCTAGGTCTTCTTACATCCCTTCCTTCGGCCGAGCTGAGGCCGGAGAGAGTTCTAGGCACCCTGGGAATGAGCCAATAGAGGGATTTGCGAGCGGGGATGGAGTAGATTTTTCTAAGAACACTAAGGGTTGGTTGTATGAGGCTAATGATGAGGGTTTGGATGAGGACTAGAGAACTAAGAGTTATATTGATTTAGATGGTTATTTATTTGTTGTCTTTCGAGAACTAGTATGACAAAGATTTTCAATTTTATGTTCTATTCACAATTTTGGTTTTATGTAAGTCAATTTTTGTAATCAAAGTTTATGAGCAATCCTTTAAATAAGTTGCATCTGACTTCTTTCTACTCATACTTGTCTATGTATGCTTGCACCACTAAAATGATTTGATACTTGAGTGCATACATTTAACATCTGGGGTATGGTATAGAATGGCACCCAAGAGACGTGCAGCTTCTTCAGCCAGAAGGATTTCTGAAGTAAACCGGGTAGCACTGAAAGTTGAAACCAAACAGATGCAATCACTCCATCAGGGTAATGGACAAAGTGGTCCCGAGATGGACATGGGGTCTGATTCCCCAGCATATGTGTCAATGGGCCAGGCACTCAACAAAGTGGCCGAGATTCTTCAGATGCTGACCGAGTGGAGGCACCCTAGAGGGGAAGACGAGGCACTGGAGAAATTCTTAAAGTTCCAACTGCCCATCTTTATGGGTGAAGCCGAGCAACACCAGAAGGCCGAGTAATGGGTCGAACAAATGGAAGACATTTTCGCAATGCTCCAGTATTTGGAGGAGTGAGTGGTTAAGTTCGCAGCCTTTCGATTGAGAGGGCCCGCTCAGGTATGGTGGCAGCAGGTCCAAGAGGATTGGGTGATGGATGAGCAAGAATGGTCACGGTTCAACTTCGTTGAAGCCTTCAGGGTTGAGTACATCCTTCAGTGGATTGTGGAGAAGCGGGAGGATGGATTTCAGAGTCTGAAGCAGGGGAGCATGTCAGTGGCTCAATATGCTGCACGATTTACGCAATTGTCGAAATATTACCGAAGATTGGTCGACACCGAGCAGAATAGGACGAGGCAGTTCGTCAAAGGGTTAAGACTGGAGCTGAGAAGAGCATTTGCACCTGCTCCATCGACATCTTAGTCAAGGGCGGTGGACACAGCTACTCGCACAGAGAATGAGGACCGCAGCAGGATGGCGGCCAAGCCTTACCAGCCGCCAAGGTAGCAGCAGGGCCATTTCTTAAGGCCGCAACTTCACAAGTGGTCCCGAGATGGACATGGGGTCTGATTCCCCAGCATATGTGTCAATGGGCCAGGCACTCAACAAAGTGGCCGAGATTCTTCAGATGCTGACCGAGTGGAGGCACCCTAGAGGGGAAGACGAGGCACTGGAGAAATTCTTAAAGTTCCAACTGCCCATCTTTATGGGTGAAGCCGAGAAACACCAGAAGGCCGAGTAATGGGTCGAACAAATGGAAGACATTTTCGCAATGCTCCAGTATTTGGAGGAGTGAGTGGTTAAGTTCACAGCCTTTCGATTGAGAGGGCCCGCTCAGGTATGGTGGCCGCAGGTCCAAGAGGATTGGGTGATGGATGAGCAAGAATGGTCACGGTTCAACTTCGTTGAAGCCTTCAGGGTTGAGTACATCCTTCAGTGGATTGTGGAGAAGCGGGAGGATGGATTTCAGAGTCTGAAGCAGGGGAGCATGTCAGTGGCTCAATATGCTGCGCGATTTACGCAATTGTCGAAATATTACCGAAGATTGGTCGACACCGAGCAGAATAGGACGAGGCAGTTCGTCAAACGGTTAAGACTGGAGCTGAGAAGAGCATTTGCACCTGCTCCATCGACATCTTACTCAAGGGCGGTGGACACAGCTACTCGCACAGAGAATGAGGACCGCAGCAGGATGGCGGCCAAGCCTTACCAGCCGCCAAGGTAGCAGCAGAGCCATTTCTTAAGGCCGCAACTTCACAAGTGGTCCCGAGATGGACATGGGGTCTGATTCCCCAGCATATGTGTCAATGGGCCAGGCACTCAACAAAGTGGCCGAGATTCTTCAGATGCTGACCGAGTGGAGGCACCCTAGAGGGGAAGACGAGGCACTGGAGAAATTCTTAAAGTTCCAACTGCCCATCTTTATAGGTGAAGCCGAGCAAGACCAGAAGGCCGAGTAATGGGTCGAACAAATGGAAGACATTTTCGCAATGCTCCAGTATTTGGAGGAGTGAGTGGTTAAGTTCGCAGCCTTTCGATTGAGAGGGCCCGCTCAGGTATGGTGGCCGCAGGTCCAAGAGGATTGGGTGATGGATGAGCAAGAATGGTCACGGTTCAACTTCGTTGAAGCCTTCAGGGTTGAGTACATCCTTCAGTGGATTGTGGAGAAGCGGGAGGATGGATTTCAGAGTCTGAAGCAGGGGAGCATGTCAGTGGCTCAATATGCTGCGCGATTTACGCAATTGTCGAAATATTACCGAAGATTGGTCGACACCGAGCAGAATAGGACGAGGCAGTTCGTCAAATGGTTAAGACTGGAGCTGAGAAGAGCATTTGCACCTGCTCCATCGACATCTTACTCAAGGGCGGTGGACACAGCTACTCGCACAGAGAATGAGGACCGCAGCAGGATGGCGGCCAAGCCTTACTAGCCGCCAAGGTAGCAGCAGGGCCATTTCTTAAGGCCGCAACTTCACAAGTGCCCTGCTAACCAGCAATGGCAGGACTGGGGAAAGCAATCCCGGACAGCACCAGTTGGACCTGCGCCGAACCTCCCAACATGCAGGCAGTGTGGGAAGAAAGGCCACACCGAGAGAAATTGCTGGTCCAAGCGTGGAGATAGAAAGTGCTACCACTGTGGTGACCCGAACCACCTGAGGAATACCTGCCCTAAGTTGCACCGGGTCGGGCAAGGAAACTCGGCTCAGAACCCAGGTCCCAACCGAGCCAACGCCATGGGTGCATCTGGGAGTGGATCACCGAAGCCGCAGGTGAAGGCCAAGGTATTCGCTCTCAACAAAGAGGAAGTTGGTACGTTCACTATTCAAGGACGTTCCGTTAATGCTTTGATTGATCCTAGCTCTACTCATTCCTATATAAACAAGGTGTGTGCATATCATTTGGATAGGGATGGAGTGGAGCTACCTTTCACTTTAGAATTAAGCACACTTTTGGGAAAAATGATGCAAGCGGATCGGTATGTGAGGGATTGTAAGATTAAGGTGGGGAGAGAAAATATGGAGGGAGATTTGATTGTGCTAGACATTGAGGACTATGACTTGATTTTGGGGATGGATTGGTTAGCCAAGCATGGGGCTAGGGTAGACTATAAAAATAAGTCAGTGCAGTTTGTCAGGCCGGGTTATGATGTGTTAGAATTTAATGGCAAGAGAGTGAAGGAGATGAAGTACTTGATTGCGGGGGCTAAGGCCCGAAAATTGTTAAGGCAAGGATGTCAGGGTTATCTGGCTTATGTGATGAACAAGCCTAAAGACCAACGTACTCTGGAGGACACGGAAATGGTGAAGGATTTTCCCGATGTATTCCCAGCGGAGCTTGATTCTCTACCTCTTGGCCGAGAAGTGGAATTCACAATAGACTTAGTTCCCGGAGCGAAACCTGTATCGCAGACTCCATACCGGATGGCACCGGCAGAGTTGAAAGAGTTGAAAGTGCAGTTGGAAGAGTTAGTAGGACAAGGCTATATCAGACCGAGCATGTCGCCCTGGGGAGCGCCTGTACTATTTGTAAAGAAGAAGGATGGAACCTTGAGGCTATGCATCGACTACCGAGGGCTGAACAATTTGACAATTAAGAACAAGTACCCTCTTCCACTGATTGACAAGCTATTTGATCAGCTGCAAGGATCCAGTCGCTATTCCAAGTTGGATCTGAGGCAAGGTTACTACTAAGTGCGGATAAGAGAGGAAGATATCCCCAAGACAGCCTTCAACACCCGCTATGGACATTTCGAGTTCGTGGTGATGCCATTCGGGGTGACTAACGCTCCAGCGGTATTCATAGACCAGATGCAGAGAGTATTTCGACCCTATTTGGATAAGTTTGTGGTGGTCTTCATCGACGATATTTTGATTTACTCCAAGAGTCCGGAGGAGCATGCGGAGCACCTGAGGCTCGTGTTGGAGAAATTGCGGGAGCATAAGCTGTATGTCAAATTCAGCAAGTGTGAATTCTGGCTAGACAGTGTGGCATTCCTTGACCATGTGGTGACCAAGGAAGGAATCAAGGTAGATCCGGCAAAGGTCGAGGCGGTATCGGACTGGAAGCAGTCGGAGAATATTACTGAGATCCGGAGTTTCTTGGGATTGGCCGGATACTACCGAAGATTTATCAAGGGATTCTCGACGCTCGCGTCGCCAATGACTCGGTTGTTAAGGAAGGATGTTCCGTTTGTGTTGAACGAAAAATGCGAGAAAAGTTTCCAAGAATTAAAGAAGAGACTGGTGATAGCACCAGTATTAAGCCTACCGGAGGAAGGCAAACCTTACGCGCTATACGCCGATGCTTCAAAAGAAGGACTAGGAGCGGTGTTGATGCAAGACAGGAAAGTGATTGCTTATGCATCCCGGAAGTTACGACCGCATGAAGTGAACTACCCTACTCACGATTTGGAGTTGGCAGCTATAGTGTTCGCCCTAAAGTAATGGCAACACTACTTGTATGGAGTCGAGTACGAGGTGTTCACCGACCATAAGAGTCTGAAGTATATCTTCACTCAGAAGTATTTGAACTTAAGGCAACGAAGGTGGATGGAATTCCTGGAGGAGTACCGTTGCCCGATCAACTACCATCCGGGGAAGGCTAACGTTGTGGCGGACGCCCTGAGCAGAAAAGTTGGAATGGCCAGACTGAGGGTGTAAGAAATGCAAGTAGTTCAGGATGTATTGGACAGAAGGGCGGAGGTACAAGACAAAAGAATAGTCATCTGCAATTTGAAGTTGGTGCCGGATTTGAAGGAAGAAATAGTGGAAGCTCAACGAAGCAACGCCGAGTTTCAAATTTTCAGGGATAAGGAGCTTAAGTGACCGGACAGTGAATTCCGTCAAGATGAGGCAGGAATTTTCCATTTCAGAGATCGATTGTGTGTACTCGGAGGGCAGCAACTAAAGGACAGAATTTTGAAGGAGGCGCACAAGAGCAAGTACGCCATTCATCTGGGGGAGGTCAAGATGTATCAGGATTTGAAGAGAGCATATTGGTGGCCCGAAATGATGCGAGATGTGGTAAAGTATGTGTCGACTTGCCTTACTTGCCAGAAAGTTAAAGTGGAGCATAGGAAGTCAGCAGGGCTATTGCAGCCATTGCCAGTGCCGGAATGGAAGTGGGAGGAGGTGACAATAGATTTCGTCACCGGACTTCCCATGTCAAAGACCCAAAAGGACGCCATATGGGTGGTGGTGGATCGACTGACCAAGTTGGCCCATTTCGTCCCGATAAATGTGAGGGATTCCATGGAGAAGCTGGCTCAGACATATGTTCGAGAAGTAGTCAGACTTCATGGAGTACCCTCGAGCATAGTGTCAGACCAAGACCCAGGGTTTTGCTTCTCGTTTTTCGAGAAAATTTCAGGAGGCAATGGGATCGAATTTGAAATTCAGTACGAAGGCGCATCCGCAGACTGATGGGCAGTCAGAAAGGGTAATCCAGATATTGGAAGATATGTTGAGAGCCTGTGTCCTGGATATCGGGGATAAGTGGATTGAGTGTGTACCGTATGCCGAGCTATCTTATAACAACAGCTATCAGGCCTCGATTGGGATTGCACCGTACGAGGCTTTGTATGGGCGCAAGTGTCAGGTACCATTGTATTGGAGTTGGACGGAAGATGGACATGTGAGCAAAACTGGAGAGGTCTGTGTCCAAGAAATGTTGGATAAAGTGAAACTGATTCGGGAGAGGTTAAAGGCGGCTCAGAGCCGGCAGAAGAGCTATGCGGACAACCGGAGAAGAGAATTGGAATTTCAAGTCGGGGACCGCGTATTTCTGAAGCTGACATCGAATAGGGGAATTTTGAAGCATCCGAAGGGCAGAAAATTGAACCCGTGATATTTGGGGCCGTTTTTTATTAAGGAAAGAATCGGACCAGTAGCTTACCGATTAGATCTACCGGATGGATTGACAGGTATCTACGATGTGTTCCTTGTGTTGCAGTTGAAGAAGTATAATGTGGATCCCGGTCGTATATTGAATGATGAACCATTGGTGTTATAGCCAGATCTGAGCTACGTGGAGAAGCCTGTGCGGATATTGGACCGCAGTGTCAAGACCCTACGGAATAAGCAATACCAATGGTTAAGATTTAGTGGGAGCACCATGGCACGCAGGATGCCACATGGGAATCAGAAGAATGGGTTAAGCGGAAGTATCCCAAGCTGAAAAGGAGGTATGCTTGAATTTCGGGACGAAATTCTTCTAAGGAGGGGAGGATGTGAAACCCCAGTTAAAACAGACATTAGAGTAAGAGGGTTGGGATGCATATCATGCTTTACTCCATGATTAAATACATTTTCATATGATTTCTATGTGCTTTGGATTTGAGTTTTATTGTTTTGAAGTCTTGTTGGTGAGTATTGTGTGAGTGGGGCAAAATGGTAATTTTTGCCCGAGGTGAAAATAGGTAGATAGATTGTGGATTGAATAGAAAATAATTTTTTCTAGTGGAAATAGCAACAAGAGTTGTTGTGTTGTAGTGGTTAGAGCCTTAGAATTAATTATTGAAGTCTAGAGTTCAAATTCCATCGTTGAAGCTTTAGCGAGATTAAATTTTATTTTTGCTTGGGGGGAGTTGGTTTCGGCCTTAAGGGCCTAGATCAATGTTGTGATGATGTCCTAGGAGAGACATGTTAGGAGTATTCTCATTCCACTCCTTTGCCTACTCGAAATTCCCAAAGGGAATTCTTGTTCCCTTGATCCTTAGTTTTTCTTAATTTTCAACTCCTTAGTTTGATCAAGGTGTTCTACCCTTTTCCTTTCCAGAAAATTTAGTAGAGAGCTGAGGTCTTTTAGGATCAAAATGTCCTAGCAAAAGGCTTCTCATGGTCTAGAAAAATGTGAATAAATTGTGGGAAATTTCAAGAGGAAAATCCCTCTAGTAAGCTTGCTGAAATTTCACACTATAGCTAGTTCACCTCCCTTCTTGGAATGAGCTGAAATTTTCCAGATTGTGTACCTTCAAAATGTCAAACTTCTTAGCTAACATTCCCTTACAAATTCTGCCAGAAAAATGGCCTTAATTTCTGCTTGAAACATGAATTATTTCTGCCATTTTCGGACTGCACAATGTCTGAGCAAAACCAGTGAAAAATCCTGCGCAAATCGCAACCTTAGAGGCTCAAAACTAAGCTGTTTTCTTCCAGATTTTGTACAGCACCTTTGCCATGTTTTTCCTCCATGAAGAAGGCTAGAAACCAGCCTTGAATACCCCTAAAACCCCCCTCCCAGCTTGCTACATCTTGGCAGGAAGTGGAGGACGAAATTCTGCCCAGAAAAATTCTGTACAGCGAAAAAAACTGGGCAGTCAAATGTCCAGCTTTGTTTTCTGTTCTTCTTCCAGCCAAAGCACCAACCTACATCTATCAAAACCTCCCTTAAACCACCATTAACAGAGCACTATTTTTTCCCTTAAGCTTCTGCAGGAAATTCCATCAATGGCTGCCTGAAAATCACTCCAACAAATCCCTGCAATTTAACTTGATTGGTTTCCAAAATTCCAGCAACCTTGTTTAGCAACTTTCCGTAATATCTTACTCAATTGACCAGACTTCTTCTCCATCTTTGTGCACCTTAATTTCGGCCACCATAAGCCACCTTGAACCAGCTTTAATCCCTCATAAAATGTCACTCTAGCAGTCAGCCATAGGAGACTTCCAAGCTCTCCAAATTATCAAGATATCCTAGAATATTTACTTTCCAAATTCACTTCCTAAAAATATTCTTCAAGTATTGTAACAACTAACCTTTCCGTTTTCCTTTCAAATCAGAGAAACAACTTCCCAAACCCTACTGAAAATCGGCCAGCCCTATCCCTCACAGAAATTCGGCAGCTTCCTCTTCTCTCTCTCTCGATTTTCTTCAACCATCAAGAACACACACACACTACACAAAGAACACCTACCTCTTTCCTACACCTAATACACCTCCAAACCACTTCAAACCCTCATGAAAATCTCCAGATTTGAATTACTCACTGCTGTGAATCCATCAACACCATTTTTAACATCAAACTCCACAAATCATCTTGCTACTTTGGATAAAAAACCAGAAAATTTTGTGAAGGACAAGAACACCTTCAAGGTTAACTTATTCTAACAACTTCATCTTCTCCAAACTTGATCTCTAATGAAAACCTATATGAATAAACATGCTAATGATCTCTTTCTTCTTCTTCTTCTTCTTCTTCTTCTTCTTCTTCTTCTTCTTCTTCTTCTTCTTCTTCTTCTCTCTCTCTCTCTCTCTCTCTCTCATGGCCGAAATTCCCTCCCTTGGCCGAATGGTCTCTTTTTCCATGACCATGCTTTCACCACCTCTCTTGGACTAGATTAGCCATCTAGGAGTGGAGATCTACTCTAACCACTTTCAAAGCATTCATCAACCAAGTAAGTACCTTCAATCTTCTTTTTAAACTCTAGAATCATGTCTCTAGGATGATGTTGTTAGTAGGTGGATGGTGATAGGATTTGAGTATGTATAGTTATTGTTGAGATTGAAGCATGAGCAATTGTATGATTGTGAAGGAGATGAGATTTATGCATGAAAGGTTCATCTTGGTTGATTGTATGTTGATTTGATGGTTGATGCATGTCATAGGTTGTATTTGTGTCAAAGCATGCTAGAGATTATGTCACATTTGGTGAATAGGAGTTATATGCATGATTAGATTATTGAAGCCATGATCATGTTTATGCTAGTAAAGGTTAGGCATGTCTTAATAAATTTAGATCTATGCCTAGATGCAATATTTGGTTGATTTGATGAATTGAAAGATTGTGCATGTTCTTGATTGAGGTTGGCCATAGGAATTGACCATGATCTAGTTGTCCCTAAAAGTAAATTTTCACTCCATGAATAAAATACTCAGTAAAATAATTTCCTAATATTTTCAAAAGCCCTAGGAAGGGTAGATATGGATTCTTATATTCATAAAGGATATTTCAGCCAAATAAATAATAATTTTTGTAGAAAGTAAAATAAATAAATATTATTTAAAATAAAGAAATCAATTTAAGCCTTTATGAAAAAAAGATTTATGCTTAGTAAAATATTTACTAAATCAAAACCCTTAATGATTTACTTATTATTTTCCAAGAAAGGCTTATTCAATTTAATCTCAACTAGTTTTAGCTATCAATTATTTTCTAACAACTAAACTATTATTAAATCACTATTTTACCTAGTACCTCCTATGACTCTTGATCAAATAAACTCTAGATTTTTCTTAACAAGATGAAAACTTTCAACTTATTAGAATTTATTTCCCAAATCATTAATTATTTTAAATAACAAATTAAACTTAGCTTATAAACCTATTTAATTAGTGTCTTACCTAAAAGCTTAGGACACTAGGATCATGGTACTAGTGAATTGAGTTGATTTAAAATTGAGGAAGTGGAATGTAGCTTGAATCTGATTAAGATTTGTATTTACCCATGTGGGGTTAGGTCAGCTGTTCGAGACCTTGTTGTTGTGATCAAGAATCAGGTAAGCTCCTGCATAAAACCAATCGATGTGAAATGTTTTCCTTATTGCAAGCTAAATATGGAGTGTATGGACACTCGTTTACTTGAAGGAAATTGAGGGTTGAATTTGTTCTTATTTCCAACACTTAAAATTATTTGAAAGTTACTGAGCAGATTTTCCAAACTTAAAACTTATTCTAAAACTGATTTCTCCCAAAACTTTGGAAACCCTCAGATTTCATTTAATCCCAAGTGGGAAACGTCGTTAAGTACTCAATAGAGGTGGACTGCTAGGACTAGTCTTTGAAGGGTTAGGGTAAGTCTCTTAGTAGGTGGCCATCTTTGAGGGGTGAGTCCTTCCCGGATAAGATGTCAGTCCAGTGAGTCGTGCCGGTCCGAGCTAGCAGTTTATTTTCAGTCAAGTGACTATGTTTTGCCGGAATGGACACCCGGTTGTTGTTTGGTTATAGAGAAGGAGGAGTATCTTGCCCAGTAGGCTGATCACCTACTTTTGTCAGTCTGCACAAAGTGTCGGCATTCTGACCGGTTATGGGGCCCAACGTGTGGTAACCCATATCCCTTTCTTTCGAGTGGTTGATTTCATTACTTATGTACGGCTAGATTAGCCAAAACGCCACTCTTGCTTTTGACTAAAGTTTATTGCTTGCCAATGTTTCTCATATTAAAGTTTCACACTTTGCATCCATGAATTGATTTCACTTAACATCCAAAGCACATACGGATTTACTGAGATTTCTATCTCATCACCTTTCTATCATGATTTCAGAATGATCCTACTGTGGAGTTGAGTGGCTAGTAATATCTGCTTTGGAAGAGAATGTGTCTTTTGATTTTATGTAACGCTTTGGGGAGGCGAGAGTGGATAATTTTATTTATGGTTTTTATTTTGGAATTCATGGATTTATGCTTGAAATTTTCTTTGGGTTGTAATAACTTTTAAGTTAAATATTATTTTTATTCCACAATTTGTTTGTGTGACCTAGTTATAAAGACCCCTTGTCCTTTGGACGGGGCGACATCCCCGGCCTTGGCGGGCCTAGGCTTCGGGGTGTTACACTTCGTCCTGTCGAAATTCACTGCCTTGCTGTTTAAGCTCCTTGTCCTTGAAAAGCTGAAATTCCGCATTACTCTGTTGGGCTTCAACAATTTCCCGCCTTAGATATGGCATCAACTTCAGGTTGCTAATAATAATCCTCTCTTCTTGCACTTCTGCTCTTCTATCCAACACATCCTGAACCACTCGAACCTCTTGTACTCTTAGCCTGGCCATTCTAACTTTCCAGCTCAAGGCATCTGCAACGACGTTAGCTTTCCCGGAGTGGTAGTTGATAGGGCAACGGTACTCTTCCAAAAATTCCATCCATCTTCGCTGCCTTAAATTAAAGTCTTTTTGGGTGAAGATGTACTTCAGGCTCTTGTGATCAGTGAACACTTCATATTCCACTCAATATAGGCAGTGCCGCCATTTCTTTAAAATGAACACAATGGCAGCTAGCTCTAGATCATGCATGGGATAATTGACTTCATGCGGCTTCAATTTTCGAGAAGCAAAAGCAATCACTTTCCTCTCTTGCATCAAAACTGCTCCCAAGCCTTCCTTTGAGGCATCAGTATAAAGTGCGTAGGGCTTATCTGCCTCTGGCAGACTCAACACAGGCATTGTCATTAACCTCCGCTTTAACTCTTGGAAACTCTTTTCACATTTTTCATTCCATACAAAAGGTATATCCTTTCTCAGCAGTCGGGTCATAGGAGATGCTAGCGTTGAAAACCCCTTAATACACCTCATGTAGTAGCCAGCCAATCCCAAGAAGCTTCGAATCTCTGTGATGTTCTCTGGTTACTTCCAGTCCAAAACTGCTTCAACCTTCACTGGGTCTACCTTAATCCCATCCTTGGTCACCACGTGACCAAGAAATGCCACACTATCCAGCCAAAACTCGCACTTGCTAAACTTGGCGTAAAGCTTGTGCTCCCTTAGCTTTTCTAGTACCAACTTCAAATGTTCTGCATCTTTCTCCGGGCTCCTGGAGTATATGAGTATGTCGTCGATGAAGACCACCACGAGCTTCTGTAAGTAGGGTTGGAACACTCAATGCATAAAATCTATAAATGCCGCGGGTGCATTAGTTACCCCGAAAGGCATCACCACAAACTCATAGTGACCATATCTTTTATTGAAGACCGTCTTAAGAATATCTTCCTCCTTTATCCTCACTTGATAGTAGCATTGCCTCAAATCCAATTTGGAGTAACAACTGGATTCTTGCAACTGGTCGAACAACTCGTCAATTAACAGTAGAATTCTTGATGGTCAGGTTGTTCAAGCCCCGGTAGTCAATACACAACCTTAGAGTCTAGTCCTTTTTCTACACAAATAGCACAAGTGCTCCCTAGGGTGACGTGCTAGGTCTGATATAGCCTTGTCACACCAACTCTTCTAGCTGCTCCTTCAATTCTTTCAGCTCCGCCGGTGCCATCCGATACAAGGTTCGGGACACTGGTTCTGCTCTTGGGACTAGATCAATAGTGAACTCAACTTCTCATTGGGAGGTAGAGATGTGAGTTCCGCAGGGAACACGTCGGGAAAATCCTTTAACACCTCAGTATCCTCCAGAGTGCACTGGTCCTTTGGCTTTTTTATCACATAAGCCAAATATCCTAAACATCCTTGCCTCAACAATTTCTGGGCTTTAGCCCCAGCTATCAAAAACTTTAACTCTTTTACTTTCTTGCCATTGAACTCCAACACATCACATCCTGCCCTAATGAACTGAACTGACTTATTCTTACAGTCTACTCTAGCCCCATGCTTCGCTAGCCAATCCATTCCCAATATCAAATCATAATCATCAATAGCTAAGACTATTAAATATCCCTCCAAGCTTTCTCTCCCCACTTTAATTTTACAATTTTGTACACACCGATGCGCTTGCACCATTTTCCCCAAAGGCGTACTTACTAACAAGGTAAAAGGTAGTTCTACTCCATCCCAACCCAAATGATATGCACAATTCTTGTTTAAATAGGAATGGGTAGATCCAAGTGTTGGATTGTATGCCCTCTTAGACTAGGTTTACGATGTAAAATCGAATTATTTAATAAAAGAATTTATTTTCAGAAATTGTTTGTGAATTTACTTTTTGTTTGTGCACGATTTTCGTTTGGAACGGACCCATTGTGTTTAAATAAGTGATCCATGTGAATGGTGGTCTTTCACGGTAAGGTATGGATCACGGGTTATTTAACACATAAACATTTGTTCTTAACCTATTGATGAGGCCGGGAACCTCATCATGTTTAGGTTATTATGTTATGAATTCCAAATGGGGAATGGCTTACCTTTAGCCGAGTGGGTAGTCCACTCACTTCATGACATAAGCGTATTTCGAATACGTAGAACGGGACTGTAGTAGTGGTTTCTCAAAGTACTATATGGTAGAAACCTAGACTACTACCGCTACGGCGTGGACTAGTACTCTACGACTTGAGTATGAGTTGGTGGTCTAGCGAAGGCTGGAAGCATATACTTTGATTTCTTGTAGTTGAGGTTCTATCATAGGGCCAATATACTTGCATGTTGGGTATGTGTGACTAGTTAGTTAAGACAGGACTTATACAAGATAGTTTTTGCACTATATCGCCCCTTGTGGTTGTCAGAATGGTCTAAATTATCCGGGGCCCTGGGAAACATGACTTGGATGTTTGCTTTAGGGTAGCTCCCTTGGAAAGCGGAAACACTCCGGGAAGTCGTGGATCATTGGACTAGAAGCCTAAGGATGGTAGATGTCATTTAGGGGGGTGTTAGTACACTTCTTCCTCTCTAAATGTACGGCGATGTGTAGAGGGGTATTTTAGTCATTTCACCTGTAGGTCGGAGACTTTGCGAATGCAGCATTGTCCTTGGGGTCAATATTTCCTTATGGTGATATTAGGAAATATTTAAAATGCAAAATACAGCTATTTATATAGCAGGGGTATTTTGGTCATTTTAGCGACCAAGGCGATGTGTCTTTTTGGTCCTCGGGATAGCCGTAAGTCCTAACTATTTTTGGGTTGAGAATTTGGTCTCAGTTGAAGAGGATTTTATTTTATTTTATTTTATTTTATTCAGGAAGTCTAATTTATTATTGGACTGGAATAAAATAAATAAATAAATAAATAAAATAGGAGTTGAGAGAAATTAATTATCTAGTTTATTTGGTTAATTAATTATTCGGGGCCTAGGTCAGTATGAATAATTAAGAAATTAACACTGGGCTTAAACTAGGGAAATAATTAATGTTTAATTATTTATTGGGTTATTTATGTAGGCCCGAGAAATAAATAATTAAAGATTAATTATTATGGTTCATTTGGGCTCATTAATTATTTATTGGGTTACTTATGTAAGCCCGAGAAAATAAATAATTAATATTTATTATTTTGGGCTTTTTGGGTCCAAGAAAAATAATAAATATTTATACGGCCCAATAGCTTGGACCTTAGGGTTTTTTCCGGATACGGTTAAGAGGAGTTTAAGGTTAGGCCAAAGCTGTTTCTCGGGATAACATCCGGATATTTTGAAATCCCGGGGATATGTTTATCGAGAGATTGAGAGACCTAATTTTGGCTAAATATAAACAACTCTTTGAAAAGAAAAAAACCCTAATTATTTTCCTTCCCAAGAAAAGACTCTCACGTGAGTCTCTCTCTCTCTCTCTCAAAAGTCTCTTCTTCTTCTTCTTGTTTTTCTCTTGTTCTTTGCTAATCAATAGCGAACGAACCAAGGAGAATTGAGACCCTTCCTCTTCACCATAGTGTTCACCGACTAGAGGTTAGGCTGAGGAATATCCCGAGAAGCTGGAGAGCTAAGCGTTAATGCAAACAAGACGAAGTCGAAGGCTAGCGGGTGTTCAGCCGGAAGCTCCTTCAAGCTGTGCATAGCGAGGCGATTCCGGCCGTTCAATCTGTTCCTACGCAACCTAGGAGGGTTAAGGAACGCAAAGGTATGATCTTCACGCTTCCGCATGGCCTTTATGGCTCGCGTATAAATTTTTTTGTCTCTGTTTTTATCCAGTCCATGGCTCCCGTGTCTGCGTTTTGTCCATCAAAGTGGTATCGAGCCATTGGTTTTGATCAATATAGGGAGCATGGTAGTTAATAAAATGGAGAAGATGATTATACCTGTGATCCTTCGCTGTTTTGGTATGGGATAGGCTTGATGTAAGCTTCACAGTGGAAGCATAGGACCCTCTGCAAATTTTTTTTTGGCTTTGGTGTTTTAATCGTGTAAACCTAATTTTAATGGGTATAGGCGGTTGTGGTTATGTTTTGGATGAGTTTTTATAAGTAAAAATGTCCAAAGAAGCCAAAGAAGGCGAGAAAAAATTGAAGAAAAAAATTTTACGTGAAAAAATTCGCGCGGGTGGAAAAACGGAGAAGAAGAAAAGCTGTTCATAAGCCGCCGACGGAGCCGAGCCGCCGAGCGAGCCGCTACGTTACGTGAGTGGAGCCGTGCTTCTAGAGCCGCGAAGCCGAGCCAATCGCGGTTGGATTGAAGCCGAATTCAATTGCAATTTGCAATTGAATTCGTTTGATTTTCGGGTTCGCGCGCGGGTCGGAGAAGGTCCAACCAGGGCAGCTCGCGAGGCTGGATCGCGGGTCGGCGAGAGGAGAGAGCCGGGCGCGGGCGAAGTCCACGGGTCGTGGGCTGGCGTGCGATACTGGTGCGGCGCGGTGCATTGCGGCTGCGGTGGACCGCGAGCCATTACAGCGCGGATCTGTGCGGCCGGTGCAGTGGACCGCCAGCCATTTTTTGGCTATTTTTTTTTTAATTTTTTTCTCCTTTTTCGTTTTGGGGTCCCATACCAGGCAAAGTTAATATTTTTGCAATATTTATATTCTTGGAATATATTTGCATGAAAAATATTAGTAAGGGATTTTAGGATTAAACAAGATCATTAATTAATTAATTAATGTGTTTAATTCTAGTATTTGGGCACTTAGGTTTAAAAAATAGAAAAGCATGAAAACGTTTATTGTTTTCTAGCATGCTATTTTTTTATGTACCTATGTGTGCTTTTCCTCAAAGACCAAAGTCTTTGGTAACCTTTTGTTTTGGCAAGGAAAAATATTTTTCTTTAAAAACTAAATGGTTATTTTAATTGGTACAAAAATTAATCCTTGAATATTTTCTCAAAGGATTTAATCCTTGACATAGAAAATATATTGGATTTAGATATTTTTGTAAATTAAAATGGAGAGCCATTTTGTTTTGTTTTGGACTAGAAAAATGATTTTGTCAAATAAACTCGAGACCAAAGTCTCTAGAAAGTTTTAATTGGAATTTTTTGAAATCATTAAGTTTTAACTTATATAAAATTAGTCCATGGAGGAAATCTCTCAAAGGATATAAGCCTTGACATAGAGATTTTATTGGACTTAGATATTTTAATTTTGAGTTAAGAAAAACTTAATGGAAATTTCAAAAGGATATTTTCCAAAAAACCTTAATTTTAAAAGACTAAGTAGAAGAGGGGTTCCAAAGGCCCCACGGCTTCCATCACGGTCCTTATTAGAGATTGTGGATCCCCTCGCGTCACCCTGGGAGTGAACCCGTATAGGATGGGGATACCAAAAGGATCTAGATCTAATGGAAGGCTGTAATTAATAACCTGGGGCACGTACTATGATCGGCCAGCCCACGTTGGAGGTTATAGTGCGAGGTATGTCCACAGGAAATGAGAGGAAACGGCCATCCCACGATGGAGTTATTCTCTAGACCATTACCTAGAAGGGAAATTAATTTGTGGTGGTTAATACACTTAGCTTAGGAAACTGTTAATCTTCCCAAGAAGCTATGTCAGTTTTCCTAAGAGCCAAATTATTTTCAGTTCACAAATTTCATTTTGTTTTCACAAACTAATTTCTTTCTTTTATTTTCGATTTTCAGAAATGGTGGGAGGTTCTTTTAGTCCATTGGCCGTTATTCTCAGGAAGAATAAGTTAACGGGTCCAAACTATGTGTACTGGAAAAGGAACCTGGACATAATACTCACGGCTGAGGAGTATAAGTATGTCCTTTACGAAACACTTACTGTTATCGGGGAAGGTTCCACCGCTGAAGAGCGAGAGGCTGAAAAGGCATGGAAGAAAGGCGACGAAATGGCACGTTGCTATATGTTAGCTTCCATGTCTAATGTGCTCCGATCAAAACACGAGCACATGGCTTCGCATATGACATAAGTCAATCGTTGGCAACTATGTTCGCGGACAAGAGCCGGCCCGCAAGGCGGGAGGCTCTTCGAACAATTGTAAACACTAAGATGGCTGAGGGAGCATCAATCAGAGAGCATATGCTCAAGATGATTGCTTGCTTTCGAGGAGGCAGAAATCTTAGGGAGCTGTCATTGACCCAGAGAGCCAAGTGGACATGGTTCTCGAATCTCTACCGGGCTCTTTCACTCAGTTCAAGTTAAACTATAACATGAACAAGTTGAACATGAGTTTGACTGAACTGATGAAGGAGCTCCAGATGGCGGAGAAGATCATGAAGCCGCAGTCTAAGGCCATTATTGCTAAGGCCTCTTCTTCAAGAACTAGGCCTATGCTCAGAAAGTTCAAGAGGAAGAAGGGGAATGCGGCGACCCGGCCCAAGAACCAGCCCAAGGACAAACCAAAGGGCAAGTGCTTCAAGTGTGGAAAGAAGGGACAACTGGAAAAAGGAGTGTCCGGATCTTCGAGGCCAAGAAAAACCCCACGGGTAATGTTTACTATCTAGAGTCCATATCAATGGTAGGATCAACTTCCACTTGGATTGTTGATTCAGGAGCCACTGATCATATCTGTAACTCCTTGCAGGGGTTTAGGAAGATAAGAAGAGTCAAGAAGGGCGAACATGGGCTTCGAGTGGGTAATGGAGCAGAAGTCTGGGCCCTTGCAGTGGGAGAGCTGGATCTTATTTTTGATTGTAATAAGATAGTGGCTTTAAAAGACATTTTATATGTACCTGGCTTTCGTCAGAATTTGATTTCAGTTGCAAAATTTATTAATCAAGAATATTCTGTATCTTTCCATCCTGGTATTTCTATCAGTAGAGATGGAGAAATTTTATGTACTAGGCACATGTATGGAAATTTGTTCTTTTTAACCCCTATTAATAACTAATCAAATAACGCTCTGTCTGAACCTTTAACTAAGAAGAGAAAGACCAATATCAATGATTCATACCTTTGGCATCTGAGGTTGGGTCATATTAACTCAACTAGGATTCAGAGGCTAATCCATGATGGGCCTTTGGGTTCATTGAGATTGGAAAGTTGGCCTCAGTGTGAATCCTGCCTGATGGGAAAAATGACCAAAAGGTCTTTTACACCAAAGGCGGATAGAGCCAAGGAGGTGTTGAGTCTTATTCACACTGATGTGTGCGGTCCATTGTCTACACCAGCTAGGGGAGGTTTTGAGTACTTCATCACGTTCACGGATGATTGTATGAGGTATGGTTACATTTACACGATGAGACGCAAGTCGACTCTTTTGACAAGTTCAAAGAGTTTAAGGGTGAAGTGGAGCGTCGGACGGGTAAATTAATCAAAACCTTACGATCGGATCGTGGTGGAGAGTACCTCCTAGGTGAATTCAAGGACTACATGGTACATCATGGGATAGTATCCCAGCTTTACTGCAGGGAACCCCCAGACGAACGGAGTAGGCGAGAGAAGGAACGGGACGTTGATGGAAATGGTCCGAAGCATGATGTCTCATGCTACTCTTCCGAGTGTCCTTTTGGGATATGCCACTGGAAACAGCGGCATATATTCCGAACTTGGTGCCTTCCAAGTCGGTACCTAGGACTCCCTATGAGATGTGGACTGGGCGTAAGCCAAGTCCGAATCATCTCGGGATTTGGGGGTGTCCAGACTATGTACTCGATCAAGGGAGACAAGTTGGAACCAAGATCGAAATTATGCTATTTTGTTGGGTATCCAAAAGGGACAAAAGGAGGCTACTTTTATCATCCTAAGGAGCAGAAGGTACTAGTCAGTACCAATGCTAGATACTTGGAAGATGATCAAAGTACTTCCACTAAATGTTGGAACTGCAGGAGAAGTTATCTATTGAATCAACTTCTACTGACCCGATCTTAGAACAAGAAGAGGCACAACCTCAAGAACCTGTACAAATGGAGCCTCGTCGTAGTGGGAGAGTGTCTAGGGTTCCGAATAGATGGACTGGAGAAGCCTTTGAGCTGGTTTCCGACCATGAAGAACAAGACCCCGCTAGGTACGAGGAGGCTATTGCTGATGCCGATGCAAATCTGTAGCATGAAGAAATGAAAGCCGAGATTGAGTCTATGTACCTCGAACTGACTTATTCTTACAGTCTACTCTAGCCCCATGCTTCGCTAGCCAATCCATTCCCAATATCAAATCATAATCATCAATAGCTAAGACTATTAAATCTCCCTCCAAGCTTTCTCTCCCCACTTTAATTTTACAATTTTGTACACACCGATGCGCTTGCACCATTTTCCCCAAAGGCGTACTTACTAACAAGGTAAAAGGTAGTTCTACTCCATCCCAACCCAAATGATATGCACAATTCTTGTTTAAATAGGAATGGGTAGATCCAAGTGTTGGATTGTATGCCCTCTTAGACTAGGTTTCTGATGTAAAATCGAATTATTTAATAAAAGAATTTATTTTTAGAAATAGTTTGTGAATTTACTTTTTGTTTGTGCACGATTTTCGTTTGGAACAGACCCATTGTGTTTAAATAAGTGATCCAGGTGAATGGTGGTCTTTCACAGTAAGGTATGGATCACGGGTTATTTAACACATAAACATTTGTTCTTAACCTATTGATGAGACAGGGAACCTCATCATGTTTAGGTTATTATGTTATGAATTCCAAATGGGGAATGGCTTACCTTTAGCCAGTGGGTAGTCCACTCACTTCATGACATAAGCATATTTCGAATACGTAGAACAGGACCTGTAGTAGTGGTTTCTCAAAGTACTATATGGTAGAAACCTAGACTACTACCACTACAGCATGGACTAGTACTCTACGACTTGAGTATGAGTTGGTGGTCTAGCGAAGCTGGAAGCATATACTTTGATTTGCTGTAGTTGAGGTTCTATCATAGGGCCAATATACTTGCATGTTGGGTATGTGTGACTAGTTAGTTAAGACAGACTTATACAAGATAGTTTCTGCACTATATCGTCCCTTGTGGTTGTCCGAATGGTCTAAATTAGCCAGGGCCCTAGGAAACATGACTTGGATGTTTGCTTTAGGGTAGCTCCCTTGGAAAGCGGAAACACTCCAGGAAGTCGTGGATAATTGGACTAGAAGCCTAAGGATGGTAGATATCATTTAGAGGGGTGTTAGTACACTTCTTCCTCTCTAAATGTGCGGCGATGTGTAGAGGGGTATTTTAGTCATTTCACCTGTAGGTCGGAGACTTTGCAAATGCAGCATTGTCCTTGGGGTCAATATTTCCTTATGGTGATATTAGGAAATATTTAAAATGCAAAATACAGCTATTTTATATAGCAGGGGTATTTTGGTCATTTTAGCAGCCAAGGCGATGTGTCTTTTTGGTCCTCGGGATAGTCCGTAAGTCCTAACTATTTTTGGGTTGAGGATTTGGTCTCAGTTGAAGAGGATTTTATTTTATTTTGTTTTATTTTAATTTATTCAGGAAGTCTAATTTATTATTGGACTGAAATAAAATAAATAAATAAATAAATAAAATAGGAGTTAAGAGATATTAATTATCTAGTTTATTTGGTTAATTAATTATTCAGGGCCTAGGTCCAGTATGAATAATTAAGAAATTAACCTGGGCTTAAACTAGGGGAAATAATTAATGTTTAATTATTTATTGTGTTATTTATGTAGGCCCAAGAAATAAATAATTAAAGATTAATTATTATAGTTCATTTGGGCACATTAATTATTTATTGGGTTACTTATGTAAGCCCAGAAAATAAATAATTAATATTTATTATTTTGGGCTTTTTGGGTCGAAGAAAAATAATAAATATTTATCTGGCCCAATAGTTTGGACCTTAGGGTTTTTTCCAGATACGGTTAAGAGGAGTTTAAGGTTAGGCCAAACTGTTTCTCAGGATAACATCCGGATATTTTGAAATCCCGAGGATATGTTTATCAGAGATTGAGAGACCTAATTTTGGCTAAATATAAACAACTCTTTGAAAAGAAAAAAACCCTAATTTTTTTTTCCTTCCCAAAAAAAGACTCTCACGTGAGTCTCTCTTTTCCTCTCTCAAAAAGTCTCTTCTTCTTCTTTTTGGTTTTTCTCTTGTTCTTTGCTAATCAATAGCGAACGAACCAAGGAGAATTGAGACCCTTCCTCTTCACCATAGTGTTCACCGACTAGAGGTTAGGCTGAGGAATATCCCGAGAGCTGGAGAGCTAAGCGTTAATGCAAACAAGACGAAGTCGAAGGCTAGCGGGTGTTCAACCGGAAGCTCCTTCAACTATGCAAAGTGAGGCGATTCCAGCCGTTCAATCTGTTCCTACGCAACCTAGGAGGGTTAAGGAACGCAAATGTATGATCTTCACGCTTCCGCATGGCCTTTATGGCTCGCGTATAAATTTTTTTTTTGTCTCTGTTTTTATCCGTCCATGGCTCCCTGTGCTGCGTTTTGTCCATCACCAAGGTCTATCAATGCATTAAGGGAATTACTTTGGATAGTAAACGTACCTTCCACCACTGCTGAATCAGCTCCAACCTTTTCCCGGTTGAGAGTGAAAACTTTTACTTTCACATGCGGCTTCTGTGTTCCACTCCCGGAAGCTCCCGTGGTATTGGCTCAATTGCGCCTCGGGATCTGAGCTGGGTTCCCTTGTCCGATTCGAAGAAGTTTAGGGCAGGCGTACCGCAAATGGTTCGGGTCTCCACAGTGGTAGCATTTCTGCTCACCTCCTCTGGACCAACAATTTTTCTCAGTGTGGCCCATTTTTCCATAGTGTCGGCATAATGAAAGATTCTGCGCAGGACCAACCAGTGTTGTTCGGGCTTATTTTCCCCGATTCTGCCACTGCTAGTTGGCAGGGCGCTTGTTGGGCTGTTGCCTCTGAAAAGGTCTCGGCGACTGTCTTGACGGTACGAAAGGTCTTGGTGCCATTCGGTTGCGATCCTCATTCTCAGTACGAGTGGTTGCGTCCACAGCCCCCGAATAAGTCGTTGGTGGAGAGGGTGCCAACGCCCTTCTTAACTCCTGCCTTAAATCCTTAACAAATTACCTCGTTCTGTTCTATTTAGTTTCCACCAGCCTCTTGCAGTACTTTGACAGTTGCGTGAACCGTGCTGCATATTGAGCTACCATCATACCTCCCTGCTTTAGATTCTGGAACTCATCTTCCCGCTTCTCAACTATCCACTGAGCTACAATGGTGTCGGCTAGTTTGGTTTATTTTGCTAAAATGATTGAAGTTTGATAAGGCTTTAAGGCTGGCCAAAAATTAGAGTTTAATGGCAGAGAAATTCTGGTTGTATAGCTTCATACAAGGGTGTTTTCATGGAGAGAAAATTTTCGAAATTTTGAAGTTCAAATGGAAGTTTGAATGGAGTGATTGTAGGAGAGATTTGAGGTGTGATTATGGAGTCCAATGATGCAAGGTAAGTGGAGAGGGTAATGGTTTTTAGTTCATGGCTGAATAAGGGTTAATTTACAGAGGTTGAAGGGTGGTTTTCGGCCAGGGCTTGAAGAGAACAAAGCTGGAAAAATTCTGGTTCTACGGTGTTCAAAGCTGCGAACGGTTGCAACATTTTTCTGTGCATAATTTATGCAATTCTTCAGCCCATTTTGCAGAGGTTTTGAGAGGTGTTCAGGGGTCTTTTAAGGCTGGTTTTCCAGCCTTCTTTCTGAGGAAAAATAGAGAAGTTTTGCTGGCTTGAAGGTGGAATAAAACAGCTTCATTTTCTGGTTTGAAAATTGCGAACTCCCCAGAATTTTTTTCTGGTTTGTGCAGTTTTTTGTGCAGTCCGAATTGCACAGAATTTTTAGTTAATCAAGCTGAATAAATTGGCCATTTTCCAGCAGTAATTGAATCAGAAAGATGGCTGAGATTTTCGAAGGTTAGGCTGCCAAGAATCTGGAAAATTTCCAGATTTCTTTCATGAAGATTATGAACACAATGGAGTGAAGTTTGAAGGTTCATCAATGGTGATTAATTTCTCTTGGGAACCTTCCGTAACTCCTCTCCTATTTTTAGTCAAAACCCCAACCTCAAAGATTCATTTTTGAAATTCAAAGACCAAGAATCCCTGCTGAAATTTTCTAGAATTAAAACCCTGAATTTTGATAAATTTTGAACAAGTTTAATTGATGAAAAGGTTAGACCAAGTTAGAGGAAATAATAGGACAAGAATTCCTCTACAATCCTTTTTAGGACACAATGATAAGATTAGGAGATTCTCTTCATGTCTCCCCTAAGACAACATTCCTATTTTTATGGAATGCAAGAAAACAAAAATTCAAACTTAAGTAAGATAATCATGATAAAAACTTAAATGATGTGAATTGAACTCATGACCTTATAGATTTATTCTAAAGCTCTAACCACTTAACCACAACAACTCTTATTCTTATTTTCTCACCCACATATTCTTCTTATGTAATCCTCAAGCTATCTTCATATTTTAACCTCAGGCAAAATTACCATTTTACCCTTCCTACCCAATAAGCATAACTAAGCCTTTTAACCTATAAACTACAATTCTTAAAGCACATAAAATCATTCAAAAATATATATATTCATACAAAATAATATGATGTGCATGCCGACCCCCTTACTCTAGGGTTGGCTTTATGTGGGGTTTCATAGGCCCGTTAGCTCCGTGGGGTGGCTTGTGGAACCAGCCTCTGACGACTCCGATGCCTCTGCTGACACTTCAGAGAGTCAAGTATAGAAGACCCACAGCATTTACTGTTTCTCTTTCAAGATTTGCATTCCCTTGTTTATTTTTTCTTTTTAAAGAAGCATGTTGCTTATAGGGCTTTACTATTTTATTGCAAAAAAAAAAAAAAGGGTATTGTATGTGATAACCCCTTCTTTACGGAAGCATGGTTTATATGAAAAGCATGAGTTTTATTTTTTACTTGGTTTTTCCCTGCATAACATCATCAAATTCTCTTTTAAAGTAAGTAGATAACATTACTATTAACTGATCATGCACCTGAGCATACTTTTTTCCCTTTGGTAACTATCTGACTTGGGGTGAATGTGATTAAAGATGGCACCAAGATGCAGGACCATCGTTCATAGCAGAACCGTGCAGGAAAGTGCATCCCCAACTCCAGAATTTGAGCAGATGCACCGTTCCGCATCCGATGTGGAGGAGCACTTGCAACGAGAACAAGAGTTAGCTTTAGAGAGGTCTTAAGATGTGACCATGGGATAGGCTTTTGATAAGATGGCTTCAATCCTATAGAATTTAACGGAGAGAGTGAACAAGGTGGCCAAGAAGTCACCACGGGAAGAGGATGAGGCCCTGGAGCGTTTCCTGAAGTTCCAACCTCCTACATTCCAGGGGGAGGTGGAGCAGGATGAAAAAGCAGAACAGTGGATTGAACAGATAGAGGATATTTTTGACACTCTACAGTATTCGGAAGAGAGAATGGTGAAGTTTGCTGCTTTTCGGCTGAAGAGACCATCAGGAGTATGGTGGCAGTGAGTACGGAGTGACTGGGATAGAGAGGAGTAGGAATGGACATGGGACGACTTTACTGAAGCTTTCTGTGCTGAGTACATTCCCCGATGGGTAGCTGAGAAGAAGGAGGATGAGTTCCAAACTCCTAAGCATAGAGCCCAATTCAAGCAGTTGTCCAAGTACTGCAAATGCTTGGTCGACATAGAGCAGAAGCGCACCCGGCAATTTGTGAAAGGGTTGAGACCAGATTTAAGAAAAGCATTGGCTCAATCGCCGCTAACCTCGTACACTGCTAGCGTGGACGCAGCATCTCGGATGGAGAATGAGGATCGGTATTGATCGGTGAACAGGCCTTTCCAACCAAATCATCCACCAATAAGGCCTTTGGGTAACAAGCGACCTGCGGGCTCTATGCCGTGGGGAAATCGGGGTAAGCAGCCTCGAGTGCCTATAGCTAGATCGATGCAAAGCAACCTGAATTGCCGACTCTGTGGAACACATGGCCACATTGAGAGGAATTACTGGGGCAACGGGGAAGGAAAGAGGTGCTTCAACTGTGGAGACCAAGGGCATCTGAGGAACGCCTGCCCTAAACCTTTAAGGATTAGGCAGACAACCCTGACTCAACCAATGGGAGTCAATAGAGATGTTGCTGCTAGAACAGTTGGAACAGGAGCTCAGAAGCCTCAAGTGAAGGCTAAGGTCTTTGCCCTGAACAGATAAGAGGTCGGAATGGATACAGCCGTGATCGAAGGTATCATTTCTATCCAAGGTCATCTTGTTAATGTTTTGATAGATCCAGGATGCACACACTCTTACATAAGCAAAGTATGTGCATCACATCTTGGTTGGGAAGGAAAGGAGTTACCCTACACCTTAGTAGTAAGCTCACCCTTGGGAAAGGTGGTAAAAGCGGGTAAGAAAATGGGAAGCAATGAAGTTAAGGTAGGGAAGGAGATTTTTTAAGCAAACTTCATAATGCTGCCCATGGAGAATTATGACCTAGTCTTGGGTATGGATTAGTTGTCGAAGCATGGAGCTTGTGTGGACTGTAAGATCAAGACAGTGCAGTTTGTGAGACCCGGTCGGGATGTGATTAAATTTAACGGTAAGCGAGTGGAGGAACTGAAGTTCTTGATTGCTAGTGCTAAGGCCCAGAAGTTGCTCAAAAGAGAATGTACGGGATATTTGGCGTATCTTCTGAACAAACCCAAGGATCAGTGTACCTTGGAGAGTACGGTGGTCGTAAAAGACTTTCCAGACTTTTTTCCTATTGAGGTCACTTCTCTACCCCCTGAACGGGAAGTTAAGTTTACCGTGGACCTAATTCACAGAGCAGAACCTGTGTCAAACTCCCTACCGGATGGCACCGATGGAGCTGAAGGAGTTAAAGGAACAATTGGAAAAGTTTGTGAGGCAAGGCTACATTCGACCGAGTACGTCACCCGGGGAGCCCCGATGTTGTTTGTCAAGAAGAAAGATAGTACTTTGAGGTTATGCATTAATTATCGGGGACTGAACAACTTAACGATCAAGAACAAGTACCCTCTACCCTTAATCGACGAGTTGTTCGATCAACTGCAAGGCGCCATTTGCTTTTCAAAGTTGGACCTGCAGCAAGGGTACTACCAGGTGAGGATTAAGGAAGAAGACATTCCTAAGACTGCTTTCAACGCAAGGTATGGCCACTATGAATTTGTGGTAATGCCATTCGGTGTAACCAATGCACCGACAGTTTTCATGGATTTGATGCATCGAGTTTTCCAGCCGTATTTGGACAAGTTTGTGGTTATCTTTATTGATAATATCCTAATCTACTCCAAGAATCCGGAGGAGCACGCGGAGCACTTAAGGTTGGTCTTGGAAAAGTTGAGGGAATTCAAGCTTTTCGCTAAGTTTAGTAAATGTGCATTTTGGTTGAGCTCGGTATCCTTTCTTAACCGTGTGATATCCAAGGATGGGATCAAGGTGGACCCTGCCAAGGTGGATGCCGTAGCTAATTGGAAACAACCGGAGAACATTACTGAGATACGAAGTTTCCTTGGGTTGACTGGGTGCTATCGGCATTTCATTAAGAATTTCTCTACCCTGGCTTCGCCGATGACGCGACTATTAAAGAAGGATGTCGCTTTTGCTTGGAACGAGAAGTGTGAGAAGAGTTTCCAAGAGTTTAAGAGGAGGTTGATTACAGCACCCGTATTGAGCCTACCCGAGGATGACAAGCCCTATGCACTTTATACGGACGCATCCAAGGAAGGTCTAGGAGCTGTGCTAATGCAGGATGGGAAGGCCATAGCTTATGCGTCTAGGAAGCTAAAGCCGCATGAAGCTAATTATCCAACTCATGATTTGGAGCTGGCAACCATAGTATTTGCCATGAAGAAGTGGCGATATTATCTATACGGAGCCCAATACAAAGTCTTCACTGACTACAAGAGTTTAAAGTACATCTTCACACAAAAGGACATGAACCTTCAACAGCGTAGATGGATGGAGTTCCTGGAAGAGTACAGGTGTCCCATTAATTATCACCCTGGCAAAGCGAATGTGGTAGCTGACGCTTTGAGTCGTCAAGTGAAGATAGCACATTTAAGAATGCAGGGGTTGTCAGCAGTGCAGGAAATGCTGGAGCAAGTTTCTAGAGTCTTTGGGTACTACATTGAAATACAGCACCTCTACTCATCCGCAGATAGACAGTCAATCCGAGAAAGTCATTCAAATACTAGAAGATATGCTCCGAGCGTGTATTTTGGACTTTGGGGACCAGTGGATCGAGTGTTTACCGCATGCTGAATTAGCATATAACAACAGTTACCAGGCATCGATTAGGATTGCACCGTACGAAGCATTATATGGGCGTAAATATCAAGTACCGATATACTGGGAATGGACAAAATAGGGGCATATTAGAAGAACTGGTGAGGTATGCATTCAGGAAATGATGGACAAGGTCAGGGTTATTCGAGAAAGACTAAGAGCAATGCAAAATCAATAGAAAAGCTATGTAGATTCTAGGAGGAGGGAATTGGAATTCCAGGTGGGTGATTGCGTATTCTTGAAGTAGACTCCTAGTAGAGGAATCCTGAGGCATCCAAAAGGAGGGAAACTGAGTCCTAGGTATTTAGGACCATTTCAGATAATGGAGAAGGTTGGGCCAGTTCTCTACAGATTGGATCTACCCTATGGTCTAACTGGGATGCATGATGTTTTCCATGTGTCTCAATTGAAAAAGTACAACCCCGATCCAAATCATGTGCTTAATGAGGAGCCGTTGGAGTTGCATCCAAATCTGAGCTACATGGAAAAACCAGTCAAGATTTTGGAGTGGAGTATCAAGACCCTTCGAAATAAGCAGATACCTATAGTAAAGATACTTTGGGATCATCATGGAACACGAGATGCAACGTGGGAAACGGAAGAATGGTTAAGACGGAAGTATCTGAATAAGCTCTAAATGTATGGAATCTGAATTTTGGGATGAAATTCTCTTAAGAGGGAGGGGATGTAATACCCCGCCCAAAACCACCTTTGACCTATGGGGAAAAGGTTATGCATTGCATAGCATCTTGCATTTCATGTGATATCTTCAAATTATTTTTGTATGGGTGGATGTGATTTTCAAGGTTGTGCTTGCATAAAATTATTTAAATGTGTTGTTACATTACTTGAGAGTTGTTTTAAGTGAAGTTTAGTAGAGGAGATGGAGGGATGAGAATTAGGGTGGAAAGAATTTCCTAGAGAAATATTATCATCAGAGTTGATTTGGAATAGCAGTTGGGTTTGGGGATTTTCCTTGGTGACCCGAGTTCGAATCTTACCTCTTGCGAATCTTAGTTTTCCTTTTGAATTCTTTTCTCTAGATTTCTTCATGCTTTGGCCAAAAAACCCTGGCCATCCTAGTGAATTTTAGTGCCATCATCTAAGGAGATAAGTCTACATATTTATCTCCTAAATTCAAGGATTTTTTATGAGGATAAAGTTTAATTTTATTTCTAGCTTTTATTCTTTGATTTTTGAAAATCTTAGTTAGAATAATTAGATTCCAGCTTGGTTTTAATGTATCAGATTTTGTAATTGATAGTTGGAACTAAATTGCTAATTTTCTAGTTAGATACCTTGTTGATTTTGAACATAGAACCCTAGCTAAAAATCTAAAAAAATTTCCAGCTTATTGCTGCCACCTTTGAAGGTGTTTTAACTCAAAACAAACTCTTTCAATACTAGAAAATCTTATCCTAAATCCTTTAGCAAATCAGATTTTATTTCAATCCTAAATCAACTAGGTTTTACCCTCTATTTTTCCTGTAGAATTTCGACAGCCTTGTGCATGCACAAGCTGCACAAAATTCCTGCACCCCTAAGTGCAATCAAACTCTTCAAATCCTAGCTTAAATCACTAAGAACACCCCTCACCAAATCAGATTACTGTGGCGACACAAAATCAGATTTTATCCACAAAAAATTCCCGAATTTCGGCCAGCTTCAAACTAGGATTTTCGGCAGCTTCAAACCAGATTTTTCAGCTAACTTTTCTTAATGCAATGACCGAAAATTATGCACTCCAACCACCACTAAAACTCCCTATTGAATTGGCCAATTTTAACACCTAAAGAACTCATTATTTCCTCTCTGAATTGCGGACAGATTAGCAACCAAAACAGCCTAAATTTTCCCTCTTTTGTTCAGCAAATTTTTGCACAAAAACCACTGCATGTGCACAGGATTTTCGCTGACCAAAAGCTGTGCAAACTCTTCCTTGATTAGCCAAAAAGACTTGAACACACAGCCCTTTTCTTGAGCAATATTTCGTCCAGCATAAGAGAACAATTCCAGATTATTTTCTCCTCTTAAACCTTCCCAATTCCAGCAGCAAAAAAGGGTATAGCAAGCTGCAATTTTCGCCCTTGCTGTCCAAGAAACCTAAAGCCATTAGGAGTCCTTCTTAGCACTACCATCTAACCCTAAATCAAACTTCTCTAACCTTAAATCACAGTAACCAACCACTCCCTCCTTCCTACACGAAAATTCCAGCAAGAACTCTTCTGCAATATTCGAAAATCCCAAGAGCAATTCCTAGCAAAAAACCGATCACACCCTAAGGTAAGCAAAAATCATTTCAATCTCTTGAATCCTTTCTTCCATCAATTCTTCTCTTTTCCTTCCCCTGAATCATGCCACCTAAGGGCTGATTTTATCCTCTTTAGCCACCTTCAGACAAAAGGAAGGAAAGAAGACAGCTTTTCTATTCTTTTCCCTAAATTTTTAGAAAACTCTTCTAAAGAAAACCACGTTTTACAAAGCCAAGATATGGAAATATTTTGAATTAGGAATTGGCAGATATGTTTGTTGAGTACTTAATAAGGGTAGGCTAACAATACTAGTCTTGGAGGGCTTGAGTAACTTGAAAAGGCGACAGTGTTGGTTGGTCAGGCTGGTCCGAGCTAGCATTTGTACATAGTAAGGGATTATTTATTTTCCTGACATGGACACACGGATGGTTTTGCTGGGTGTAGAGAAGGAGGAGTATCTCACCCGGTGGGCTGTACACTCACCTTGATTAGAACGCCCAACGTGTGATTATCTGGTCGAGGCAAGGTGCACAAAGTGTGGTGCCTTGTCCTCATGGAGCCCAACATGTGGTGACATGATTGTTTATTCGAGTGGATGAATTATTTTGTATAAAGTGTGACAATGAGAAAAACCCACTCCTTGCAAAGAGAAAATTATTTATGACTTGCCGAATATTTTTGCAAATATTTTTCACTATGCATACCTAAACTGTTCAAAGTACCATGTGCACACACAGGACTTACTGAGATTTAATCTTACACTGTTTTATATCTTGTTTTCAGGAGATAGATTATCCTGAGCAAGCGGTGCATGTGATAGTTGAAGCTTTTGTTATTTCTTTCCATTGTTTTCTAGGAGACAATTGTTGGTTCAAGATTTTGATCGGATATTTGTTTTTGTTTAGTTTTGCTCGTGTTTGAGCCGATGTAATAAGAGTTTTCCATTATTTATCTAAGTTTGATTTCTTTGGTTGTCTTTACATTTGTATACCTCGTTTTAAAGACCTCCTGTCCTTCGAGAAGGGGCCACATCCCTGCCCTTTTTGGGTACATAGTAGTGGGGTGTTACATGAGCTATATGGAGAAACCTATGAGAATATTGGACTAAAGTATCAAGACTCTTCGGAACAAGAAGATACCGATGGTAAAAGTGCAGTGGGAGCATCATGGTACGGGAGATGCCACATGGGAATCATAAGAGTGGGTAAAGCAGAAGTATCCTGATCTGAGATAGGGGTTGGTATTCCAAAATTTCGGGACGAAATTCTCCTAAGGAGGGGAAGATGTGAAACCCCAATTAAAACCAATCCTAGAGTAAGGGGGTCGGGATATATATCATTTTTTCTTGCATGCATAAATATACTTTTGTATGATTTTATGTGCTTTGGATATGTGATTTATAGTCTAGAAGGCTTAATTGTGCTTATTGAGTAAGAAGGGCAAAATGATAATTTTTCTTGAGGTGGAAATATGGAGATAGCTTGAGGATTAAATAGGAAAAATATTTGGGTGAAAAAATAAGATCAAGAGTTGTTGTGGTTTAGTGGTTAGAGCTTTGGAATAAATTCTTGAGGTCCTGAGTTCAAATTCCATCATTTGAGTTTTAACATGATTAAATTTTATTTTAGATAGGTAGGCTATTTTTGGCCCTTGCATGCCTTAGGGAGGAGTATGAAAGTTATCCTAGGGGAGACATTAAAGGAATGCCCTAATCCTCCTCTTGTGCCCTACAAAATTCCTAAGGAATTCATATCCTTTTTGTTCTCTAGCTTACCTTAATTCTTGATCAAATAAGTTGCTTAATTTATATAAGCCATTTTATTTAAAGAAAATTTCAGCAAGGTTCTGTGATTTTGAAGCTTCGAAAATGCCTCTTGGAGGATGGAATATTAACTGAAAATTGGGAAGAGTTATGGAAGGTTTCCAAGAGAATTAATCTCCATGGTTGAACCTTTAAACTCCAACCTATGTGTATTCATCTTCTTCATGTAGTAATCTGGAAAATTTTTCTAGCTTCTTGATTAGTCCAATTGTCAAAAACACCAATTTTTCCAGCCATCTTTCCCCCTCGAATACTGCCAGAAAAATAACCAATTTATTCAGCTTCAAGACTAAAAACTTTGGCCAAAATTCAGACTGCACAAATCTATGCATACCAGAGAAAAATTCTGGGCAGAATTCACAGCTTAATAGTCCAAAAACCATGCTTTTTCTTCTAGACATCAAACCAGAATTTCATCCATGACTTTAGTCCATAAAGAAGGCTGGAAACCAGCCTTACAGTACCCTCCAATACCCCTTCAAACTTGCTGCAAATCGGATGGAGCATTGCATAAAAAAACTGCATGAAATTTCCAGCAAAACCTTCGAGCAAGCAACCAGAAATTCCAGCTTTGTTTCCTCCTCACCCTTGTCTGAAACTCACACCATTTTTCTGTAAAACCAACCTTAGTTAGCCATGGACTGAACTTCATCATCTCCACCATTGTTCTGTACGAAAAGATCTCCATGGCTACGCCTTGAATCACTCCATCAATCACTGCAATCAAGCCTTCAATTGGAGTCCAAAATTCCAGCAAATTATTTCATCAAACTTCCATTGATTAAGCCTCAACCATCCAGAAAATTCCCTCACCATTGCACTCTTTAATTCGGCCACCCTAAAGCTCATTCAAACATCATTCATGTCAGCAAAATTCCAGCCAAACCAGTCGGCCATTGAAGCTCAAAAGACCTCCTTTAACCAAGATATTCTTACCATATTTCCTACCATAATTCACACCCTAAATTACTACTTTTGAATTTCAAACCACCAACTTCCCATTTTCTCCCAAATTTGAAAATTCAATCACTAGAATTCTCCAATCCATTTGGCCACCCTTTCCAAGCAAAGTTTTGGCCAACTTTCCTCCATTCTCTCAAAACCTCCAAGAACACCAAGAACAAACACCACCATTCTCCAAGCCTAAGACCACTCTAAACCCCTTCAATCTTCTCCAAAAACTCCAGATCACATCTACTCACTCTTTTGAATCTATTTCTACAATTTATAACATCAAACGCTGAAATCAAGGTTCCACTTTCGGATAAAAAACCAGAATTTTCTTGAAGGCTCAAGAACACTCTCAAGGGAAACATGATTGATTACTCCGTCTCCTTTCCTCTTCGACTTTTAATGAAATAAACTAATAAACTCTCTCTTTTCTCTCTCTCTCTCTCTCTCACTCTCTCTCTCTCTCTCTCTCTCTCTCTCTCTCTCTCTCTCTCTCTCTCTCTCTCTCTCTCTCTCTCTCTCTCTCTCTCTCTCTCTCTCTCTCGGCTGAAATGGTTACTCTAACCATGGCCATTTTTCTTCTTTCTCCTTGGACGGATCAAGCCTTCCAAGCGTGAGGATTTACTTGAAACATCTTCAAGGTAGTCATCAATCAACTAAGCCTCTTCGAACGTCTTTTGGATGTTTTGGAAAAAGATGGATTATTTTTGGAGATTGAGTATGTGTTTATATGATGGAGTTAAGATTGAAGTATGAGGATGAATGTGTTTATATGATGGAGTTGGGATTGATGCATGAGGATGATTTGTCTTGGTTGAATTTTATGATGTTTTAAGGTTTGTTGCATGCCTTTGTGTCATGAGTAGTATAAATGATTAAGCATGATAGATATTATGTCACATTTGGTGAATAGGATTTTATGTTCTTATATCCTTGTAGAAGCAATGAAAATGATTATGTTTAGTGGAGTTTGGATCATGGGTTGGTAGTTATGGATCTATACTTTTATTCATGATTTAGATGGTTTGTTGATTGGCGTAGAGTGTATGTTCATGGTTAGCAATAGGAATTATGATCATGACCTTGATGTTCCTAATCCATTTAAGTTAGCCAATTTTATTTCATTAATAAAAATTAATACTATATTTTCTTCTGGAGATTTCAAAAATCCTAGGAAAATGTGGATTTGGATTGTTATATAAAATAATGATATTTTAACTAAATAAATGATATCTTTTGTTAAAATTAAAGTATAAAAATATTATATATAATAATATTAAATAAAACCTTTTATATAAATAATCATAATAGGCAAAATATTAATCTTGAAAGCCATATGTTCATAAACAGTAATAAAATTTATTTATTATCTTTTAATCAAAACATATTAAAATTTACTTATTATTAATTTTATTTACCAATTATTTTCTAACCATTAATTATTAACATATTATTATTTTAAATAATATCATCTAGGGTCTATGACCCTTCATCAAATAAACCCTAATTTATTTATAATAAGATTTAGACCTACAACTTATTAGAAACTATTTCACAAACCCTAGTTATTTTATTATCAAGCTAGATTTATTTTATAAAATTATTTTTATCATCTAGCCTTAAAGTTTGGGACACTAGGGATGATTGTAGTAAGTTGAGCTAGGATTATTTGTGAAAGCAAATTTTGGCTTGAGTTTAATTATGGCTGGTGTTTACCCCAGGCGGGGTTAGGTTAGCTTTTGCAGATCTTTGATTAATCTTGAGCAAAGGATCAAGTAAGCTCCTGCATAAAACTTATTTGTTGTAAAAGGTTACTATGGCAAGCTAAACACGAAGTATTTGAACACTAATTTGGTAAAGGTAATTAAGGACTGTTTCCTTACTTGTTTCAGCCAAACCAATTAATTGAAAATTAACAAGCAGTTTACTCAAACACCAAACTCTTTCTAAAACCAATTTTAACATAGACTTTAGAAACCCTTAATTGCCATTTTTAAGTAAAGCTATGTTTTATCAGTTTTCTCCCAAGTGGGATAAACTATGTGTAGGCTAGTAGTACTAGTTTTACCTACTCAATAAGGTTAGGCTTGTAGTACTTGTTTTGAAGTTCAAGAGTGAGTCTTCTGGTAAGAGGTCACCTCCAAAAGATGAACTCAACTTGGAAAAGGTACAATACTACCTATCATGCCGGTTCGAGCTAGCAAGTTTCAATCATATGGATTGTGTGTTGCCAGAGTGGACAGGTGGTTTTGTTTGGGTGTAAAGAATGAGGAGTATCTTACCCGGTAGGCCGATTACCTATCTTTTGTCAGTCTGCACAAAGTGTAGCATTCTGACCATTATATGGTTATGGGGCCCAACGTGTGGTAATCCGTGGCCACACTTTTGAGTGGTTGATTTTATTGTACATGTATGGTTAGAAAAGCTAAAACGCCACTCTTGATTTTTAACATTGTTTATTGCTTGCCAGTACTTTTTCTTATGAAGTTCTTACACCATGCATACATGAACTACTTTCACTGTAAACGCATAGCACACATAGACTTATTGAGATTTTTTTTATATCATAACCCTTTTGCCATGTTTTCAGGTCAGTCCTGCTGTAGAGATGAGTAGATAGTTTGTTGCTTGCTTTGAAGGCCTTGTGTTATATTCTTTATGTCTTGCTTTGAGAGGCGAGAGTATTTAATGTATTTGAGGATTTGTCTCAAATCCTTGGATTGTAAAGACTCCTTGTCCTTTGGACAGGGCGATATCCCCGACCCTATTGGGCCTAGGTAGTACGGTGTTACACCACTTACAAAAAAAGATTTCATTTGTACCTGCATATTCACAGGCTTAGAAACAACAGAAAATTTTAAATGTCAAAAGTAGTGTCATGAAGTTTTCTGACATTTTGCATCATATATATGAACTTTTGACGGTAAACCATCGTTGCATAACACCGAATGGTTACGTAATCATGTTTATATATACGCGCGATGCACAAAGCACACAACCAGTCAACTCAATCATATACTACATAGAAAAAAGAATGTTTCAATTGAAACCACATATTCACAGACTTAGTAACAATTGAAACTTTTAAATGCCAAAACTAGAAAATAATATATCATTTGAAGCTACATATTCACGGGCTTGGTAACTATAGAATTTTTTAAATTTCAAAAGTTGAGGATGAAGTTATCTGACATTGTGCATCTTACGTGGGCTTCTGATGGTATACCATCGTCGCAATACACCGAATAGTTGACCAATCATGTTTATATAGACCACTGATATACTAAGCAAACAAGCTGACAACTCATTCATATACCACATACAAAAGAACATTTCATTTGGAACTACATATTCATAGAATTAGTGAGTATACAAATTTTTAAATGTCAAAAAGCAGAGTCGTGATGTTTTCTGACATTGTGCAGCATACGTGGACTTCTGATGTTAAACAATCGTGGCAAAACAACAAATAGTAGCCCAATCCGGTTTATATACACGACCGATATTCTTAGCACACTACCAGTCAACTCAATCATATTCAACATGTAAAAAAATATTTCATTTGTAACTACATCTTCTAAGGCAAAGAAACTACAGAAATTTTTAAACGTTAAAAGTAGAGTCATGAGGTTTTTTGACAATGTGCATCAAACGTGGGATTCTGAAGGTAAACTGTCATCGTAAGACACCGAATGGTTGCCCTAGCATTTATATATAGATGCCCTATATACTTGGAACACAACTAGTCAACCCAATTAGAGACCACATACAAAAGAATATTTCATTTGAATCTACATATTCGAAGGTTTAGTAAGTACAGAAAATTGTAAATGTCAAAATTAGTTTCATGAATTTTTCTGACACTGTGCATCACATGTGGGCATCTGACGCAAAAATATCAACACAAAACACCAAATAGTTGCCCAAATATGTTAATATCGACGGCCAGTATACTTAGCACACAACTAGTCAACTCATTCATATACAACATATAAAAAAATTTTTAATATGCAACTATCTATTCACAGGCATAGAAAATACAAAAAAATTTAAATGTTAAAAGTAGAGTCATGAGGTTTTCCGACAGTGGGCATCATACGCTAATTTCTGAAAGTAAACCATCGTCGCAAAACAATGAATGGTTGCCCAATCATTTTCATATAGACGTCCGATACACTTAGCACACGACCAGTCAACTCAATCAAAGACCACATTCGAAAGAATATTTCATTTGTAACTACATATTCACAGGCTTAGTAAATACTAAAATTTTAAAAATGTCAAAAGTAGAGTCATGAAGTTTTCTGACATTGTGCATCATACGTGGGCTTTTGATGGTAAACTATTGTCACCAAACACTGAATGGTTGGAAAATTCTATTTATATTGATGCTCGATATACATAGCACACAACCAGTCAACTCAACCATTTACCACATAAGAAGGAATATATCATTTGACACTACATATTCACTGGCTTAGTAACTATAGATATTTTTAAAATTCAAAAGTAGAGCATGAAGTCATCTGACATTGTCCATCATACGTGGGCTTCGGATGGTATGCCATCATTGCAATACACCGAATAGTTGACCAATCATATTTATCTATACGGCCGATATACTAAGCACACAACCAGACAACTCAATCATATACTGCATACAAAAGAATATTTCATTTGCAACTACATATTCAGAGGCTTAGTAAGTATAGTAATTTTTAAGTGTCAAAAGCAGAGTCGTGATGTTTTCTAACATTGTGCAGCATACGTGGGCTTCTAATGTTATACCATCGTCGTAAAAACACCAAATAGCTGCCCAATGCTGCTTATATAGACGGCCGATATACATAGCACATTACCAATCAACTCAATCATGTACAACTTGTAAAAGAATATTTCATCTGTAACTACATATTCTAAGGCATAGTAACTAAAGAAATTTTTAAACGTCAAAAGCAGTGTCAGGTGGTTTTCTGACTGTGTGCATCAAACGTGGGATTCTGATGGTAAACTATCGTCACAAAACACCGAATGGTTGTGCTATCATGTTTATATAGATGGTCGATATACTTGTCACACAACTAGTTAACCCAATCAGAGACCACATACAAAAGAATATTTCATTTGAATCTACATATTCGTAGGTTTAGTAACTACAGAAAATTTTAAATGTCAAAATTAGTGTCTTGAAGTTTTCAGACAATGTGCATCACACGTGGGCATCTAAGGGTAAAATATCCTCGCAAAACAATAAATAGTAACCTTAACATTTTTATATTGATGGCCGGTATACTTACCACATAAATAGTCAACTCATTCATATACAACATATAAAATAATATGTGAAACCCCACCTAAAACCAACCCTAGAGTAAGGGGGTCGGGAATGCATATCATATTATTTTGCATGAATATATATGTTTTTGAATGATTTTATGTGCTTTACAATCGTGGATTATAGGTTTAAATGCTTAGTTATGCTTGTTGAGTAGGTGGGGTAAAATGGTAATTTTGCTTGAGCTCAGAATAGGGAGATAACTTGAGGAGTAGATAAGAAAAATATGTGGGTGAGAAAATAAGAACAAGAGTTAGTGTGGTTTAGTGGTTAGAGCTTGGTGAATTAATTTCTAAGTTCATGAGTTCAAATCTCATTATTTAAGTTTTATCATGATTATTTTCATTAAGTTTGAATTTTTGTTTTCTTGCATTCCATAAAAATAGGAATGTTGTCTTAGGGGGGACATGAAGAGAATGTCCTAATCTTATCCTCATGTCCTAAAAAGAATTCTAGAGGAATTCTTGTCCTATTTATTACCTCTAGCTTGTCCTAACATCTTTATAATTCAAAACTATTAAATCCTTTCTTTTAAATTCCAAAAAAATTCTGGGATAACTCCTCCATCATGATATTCGAAAATCAGCTATGGTGGTTGGGTAGTTGGCCGAAAATAGGAGGGTAAATAGGAAGGGTTCCAAGAGAAAATCAATCACCATGAAAGGACCTTCAAATCTACCTTCATGTTGTTCATACTTTAGTGGAAAGAAATCTGGAAATTTTCCAGAATTGTTGCAGCCCCTTTCTTCGAAAATTCAGGCCATAATCCCATTCATTTGCTGCCAAGAAAATGGTCATTTTATGTGGCTTGGAAGCTGGAAAAACTGTGCAAATTTCGGACTGCACAAAACAGCACCAAACCAGAAAAAAAAAAATGGGCATTTCGCAGCTTGCAATCAAGGAAATGGAGCTGTTTTTAGTTCACCTTCAAGCCAGCAAATCTCTTCTGTATTTGTCCAGAAATAAGGCTGAAAAACCAACCTTGGAAGACCCTCAAACACCCCAGAAGAACCTCTGAAAATCGAGCTAAGAGTGTGCAAAATTCTGCACCAAAAATTCTGCAATCTTCGAAAATTCTGAACAACTTGAAACCAGAATTTTCCAGCCTTGCTTCCTTCTAGCCTAAGGCCGAAAATCATCTTCAACCTCTGTAAAAATTGAGCTTGCTCAGCTGTAGACTGAACACCATAAACCCCACTCTTACCTTGAGCATAAGGACTCCATAGCTGCACCACAAAACACTCCTAAGATCACTCCATTCAAACTCTTTTGAACTTCAAATAATTTCAGCATTTTACTCCATTAAAACCACTCTTGCATTAGGCTAATTAACCAGAATTTTCTCTGCCTTCATGGACTGAATTTCGGCCAGCCTTGAGAAACATTAACCTTCAATCATTTCAGGAAAAACTCCATGTTCAGCCAGCACCATTGAAAGACATAGAAACCTCTCTTGATCAAAACACCATAGCTAACCTCTTACCTTAAACCTCTCCACTATTTCCTCCATTTAAATTTCAAAAAAATCTGATCATCCTCTCTCTTCCTAGCTGAAAACCGAAACCCTCATTCATTCCATACCATTTGGCCAGCCTTCTAACAAAATTCGTGCAGCATTCTTCCAAATTCTCTCCATTTTCACCTAGAACACCAAGAACACACACTAACCTTCTTCAAGCCTAACCCTACTCCAAACACCTCCAATCACTCTCAAATACTCCAAATCACTTCCATTTAATCCCTACACTTCATTTCTGGTATTTATAACACAAGACCTCGCAAACAAAAATTTTCAAGCTGATCGAAATTAACCTTTTTCTTGAAGGTCTCAAGAACATCAACAAGGTAAGTCAAGAACAACTTTCTTATTCATCTTCTTCCATTCGATTATACCATTCTAATGATCTCTCTCTCTCTCTCTCTCTCTCTCTCTCTCTCTTCTAACCAAAATGGTTGATCAAACATCAACCATGATTGTTTGTTTCGTTGGAACATTCAAGACACTCCATCATGCTTGGACCTTCTTTTGTCTTCTTCGAAGTACTCGACAACCAAGTATTCATTCTTAAATCTCCCTTATTAAATTCTAAAATCATGTCTCTTAAGTGTTGATAGGGAGATGGAATATGATTGGGAGATTGAGTATATGCATATAGGGATTGGGGTTAGGACATGATGATTGTTGTATATGACTAGGATATATGTATTTTCCTTTCGAATCATTGTATGTTCTTCATTCTTAATGAATTTTATGGATATATGAAGCATGATTAGATATTATGACACCAAAGGTGATTACGCTTTTATGTTCTTATTTTTCCATGGGAACCATGATTGATGATTATGCTTAGTAGGATTTTGGCCATGTGATGGTATGCGATAGTTCAAGTGTATGATCATGAATGGAATGGTTTATAGTTTGATGACGGAGAATGTGATCATGAATCTTTTCTACCACTAGGAAAATCATGATAAAAGATTATTTTCTTATTAATTCTAGGTTATGTTCATTAACAAAATTTATTACAAAAAAATTAGAATTACTACTATATTTTCCCTCAAAATTCGAAACACTAGGGGATTTGGATTGGAGTATTTAATTTAGGCTATTAATATTTTTATTAAACAAAAATTTAATAAAATTCATTTATTCTTAATTTTATTTATTATTAATTAATTATTATCTATTAAAAAATTATTTAAATTAAAAATTATTTCATTTATTATTTATTTATAATAAAGATATTTTTAAATTATCATTTATTAAAATTATTTAGCACTTAATATTATTTAAAATTCAAACCTTAGTTTATTTATTATTAATAACACTCAAGAATTATTATTTGAGTCTATAATTTATTAACAATTATTTTAGAATCCCTAGTTATTTTAACTTATCAAACTAGACTTATTTTATAAAATTCTTTAGCATCTAGCCTTGAAGCTTAGGACATTGAGGTCATGGTTAATCATGGTTGTAACTAGTTGAGCTAAGAATTATTTATGTAAGGCAGGTATAGCTTGAATGTGACCTTATGTTTTGGGTTTACCCCAGGGTTAGGTCAGCCTTGAAAGACTTTTGAGTGTGAGCAAGCAAAGAAGCAGGTAAGCTCCTGCATGGAGTTTTGTGAAGACCAAAAGTTATTGTGGCAAGCAAATGCAAAGTTATGGACATTTAATTGTAAATGCAATTAAGGACTGTTTTTCCTTTTTATTTCAGTCAAGCAGTTCATTTGAAAATTGAACAAGCAGTTTAACACAAATCTAAACTTTTTTCTAAAATCCAACTTGACTAGACTTTTGGAAACCCTTAATTGCTATTTCCAAATAAAACAAAGTTTGATCAATTTTCTCCCAAGTGGAACAATCAACGTTGAGTACTCAATAATGGTAGACCACCAGGACTAGTCTTTGAAGGGTTAGGGTAAGTCTCTCAGTAGGTGGCCACCTCTGAGGGGTGAGTCCTTCCTGAATAGGACGCCAGTCCGGTAGGTCATGCCAATCCGAGCTAGCAAGTTTCAGTCATGTGGACTGTGTGTTCCGGAGTGGGCAACCGGTAAGTTTGGGTGTAGAGATGGAGGAGTATCTCACCCGGTAGGCCGTACACCTACCTTTTGTCAGCTTGCACAAAGTGTGGCATTCTGACTGTTATTTAGTCATGGGGCCCAACGTGTGGTAACCCATGGCTACCCATTCGAGTGGTTGTATTTATTGTGCACATGTATGGTTTGAAAAGTGAAACACCACTCTTTATTTTCAGCATTTATTTATTGCTTGTCAGCATCTTTTTTTTTTTTTCTTATGAAACTTTTACAACCTGCATACATGAATTATTTTACCTGAAACACTCAAAGCACACACGGGCTTACTGAGAATTTTGTCTCACCGCCTTTTATGCCATATTTTCAGGAAGATCCTGCTGTGGAGGTCATTAGCTAGACTGTTGCCTGTGCTTGAAGACTCATGTTATTTACTTTAAGTGTTGTTTGAGAGATTGTTGCAAACAATTTATTTTGGATTTGTTCCAGTACTTATCTTTTGGGTTGTAATAAGCTTAAATTTTAAAGTCTTTATTTTATTTTATTTTTATGTAACCTAGTTATAAAGACCCCTTGTCCTCTGTACGGGGCGACATCCTCGGCTCTGATGGGCCTAGGTAGTGGGGTGTTACATAATATATAATTGGAAGTTTTCTATTCACAAACCTAGAAACTACAAATATTTTTAAATGTCAAAAGTAGAGTCATGAGGTTTTTCGACATTGTCCATCACACGCTAATTTCTGAAGGTAAACCATCATCGCAAAACAACGAATGGTTGCCCAAACAATTTCATATAGACGCCCCATACACTTAGCATACAACCAGTCAACTCAATCAAAGACCATATTCGAAAGAAAAATTCATTTGTAACTACATATTCTAAGGCATAGTAACTACAGAAAATTTTATACGTCAAAAGTAGAGTCATGAAGTTTTCTGACAATGTGCATCAAACGTGGGATTCTGATGGTAAACTATCGTCGCAAAACACCGAATGGTTGCACTATCATGTTTATATAGATGCCCGATATACTTGGCACACAACTAGTCAACCCAATCATAGACCACTTAAAAAGAATATTTCATTAGAATCTACATATTCATAGGCTTAGTAACTATAGAAAATTTTAAACGTCAAAAGTAGTGTCATGAAGTTTTTTGAAAATGTGCATCATACGTGGGCATCTGTTGGTAAAATATCATCGGAAAAAACTAAATAGTTGCCAAATCAGGTTTATATCGACGGTCGATATATTTAGTACACTACCAATCAACTAAATCATATATAACATGTAAAATAATATTTCATCTGTAACTACATATTCTAAGGCATAGTAACAACAGAAATTTTTAAACGTCAAAAGCAGAGTCATGTGGTTTTCTGACAATGTGCATCAAACGTGGGATTCTGATAGTAAACAATCATCGCAAAACACTGAATGATTGCCCTATCATGTTTATAAAGATGCTCAAAATACTTGTCACACAACTAGTAAACCCAATCAGCGACCACATACAAAAGAATATTTCATTTGAATCTACATATTCATAGGCTTAGTAACTAAAGAAAATTTTAAATGTCAAAATTAGTGTCTTTAAGTTTTCAGACAATGTGCATCACACGTGTACATCTAATAGTAAAATATCATCGCAAAACACTAAATAGTTACCCAATCATGTTTATATCGATTGCCTATACACTTAGCACACAACTAGTCAATTCATTCATATACAACATATAAAAGAATATTTAATTTGAAGCTATCTATTAACAGGCAAAGAAACTACAAAAATTTTTAAATGTCAAAAGTAAAGTCATGAGGTTTTCCAACATTGTGCATCACACGCTAATTTCTAAAGGTTAACCATCATCGTAAAACAACGAATGGTTGCCCAATCATTTTCATGTAGACGCCTGATACACTTAGCACACAACCAGCCAACTCAATCAAAGACCACATTCGAAAGAATATTTCATTTGTAAATACACATTCGTAGGCTTAGTAAATACTGAAAATTTTAAATGTCAAAAGTAGAATCCTGACGTTTTCTGTCATTGTGCAACATACGTGGGCTTCTGATGGTAAACTATTGTCGTAAAACACCGAATGGTTGCCCAATCCTATTTATTTTGATGCCCGATATACTCAGCACACAACCAGTCAACTCAATCATTTACCACATACAAAAGAATATATCATTTAAAACTACATATTCACGGGCTTAGTAACTATAAAATTTTTTAAATAACAATGGTAGGGCATGTAGTTATCTGACATTGTGCATCTTACATGGGCTTTTGATGGTATACCATCGTCGCAAAACACCGAATAGTTGACCAATCATGTTTTTATAGACGGCCGATATACTAAGCACGCAAGCTGACAACTCATTCATATACCACATACAAAAGAATATTTCATTTGGAACTACATATTCATAGGCTTAGTGAGTATAGAAATTTTTAAATGTCAAATGCAGAGTCGTGACGTTTTCTAACATTGTGCAGCATGCATGGGCTTTTGATGTTATACTATCGTCGTAAAAACACCAAATAGCTGCCCAATCCTATTTATATAGACGACCGATATACTTAGCACACTACCAATCAACTCAATAATATACAACAAGTAAAAGAATATTTCATCTCTAACTACATATTCTAAGGCATAGTAACAAAACAAATTTTTAAACGTTAAAAGCAGTGTCATGTGGTTTTCTGGCAGTGTGCATCAAACGAGGGATTCTGCTTCTAAACTATTGTTGCAAAACACCAAATGGTTTCACTATCATGTTTATACAGATACTCGATATACTTGGCACACAACTAGTCAACCCAATCAGAGACCACATACAAAAGAATATTTCATTTGAATCTACATATTCATAGGCTTAGTAACTACAAGAAATTTTAAATGTCAAAATTAGTGTCTTGAAGTTTTCAGACAATGTGTATCACACGTGGGCATCTAATGGTAAAATATCATCGCAAAACAATAAATAGTAACCTTAACAGGTTTATATTGATGGTCGGTATGCTTACCACACAACATGTCAAATCATTCATATACAACATATAAAATAATATTTAATTGGAAGCTATCTATTCACAGGGCTAGAAACTACGAAAATTTTTAAATGTCAAAAGCAAAGTCATGAGGTTTTCCAACATTGTGCATCACACGCTAATTTCTGAAGGTAAACCATCATCGCAAAACAACGAATGGTTGCCCAAACATTTTCATATTAACGCTCGATACACTTAGCACACAACCAGTCAACTCAATCAAAGACCACATTCAAAAGAATATTTCCTTTGTAACTAGATATTCGTAGGCTTAGTAAATATTGAAAATTTTAAATGTCAAAAGTAGAGTCATGAAGTTTTCTGTCATTGTGCAACATACGTGGGCTTCTAATGGTAAACTATCATCGCAAAACACAGAATGGTTACCCCTATCAAGTATATATAGATGGGCTATATACCTGGCAAACAACAAGTCAACCCAATCAGAGACCACATACAAAAGAATATTTCATTTGAATCTACATATTCAAAGGTTTAGTAACTACAGAAAATTTTAAATGTCAAAAGTAGTGTCTTGAAGTTTTCAGACACTGTGCATCACATGTGGGCATCTGATGCAAAAATAACGACGCAAAACACCAAATAGTTGCCCAATCATGTGTATATCGACGGTCAGTATATTTAGCACAGAACTAGTCAACTCATTAATATACAACATAAAAAAGAATTTTTTTATTTGCAACTATCTATTCACAGGCATAGGAAATACAAAAATTTTTAAATGTTAAAAGTAGTGTCATGAAGTTTTTCGATAGCGTGCATTATACGCTAATTTCTGAAGGTATACTATCATCACAAAACAACGAATGGTTGCCCAATCATTTCCATATAGACGCCCGATACATTTAGCACACAACCAGTAAACTCAATCAAAGACCACATTCGAAAGAATATTTCATTTGTAACCACATATTCACAGGCTTAGTAAATACTGAAACAAGTAGAGTCATGAAGTTTTCTGACATTGTGCATCATACATGGGCTTCTGATGGTAAACTATTGTCACCAAACACCGAATGGTTGGACAATCCTGTTTATATTGACACTCGATATACTTAGCACACAACCAGTCAACTCAATCATTTACCACATAGGAAAGAGTATATCATTTGAAATTACATATTCACTGGCTTAGTAACTATAGAAATTTTTAAATTTCAAAAGTAGAGCATGAAGTCATCTGACATTATGCATCATAGGTGGGCTTCGGATGGTAGACCATTATCTCAATACACCGAATAGTTGACCAATCATGTTTATATAGGCGGCCGAGATACTAAGCACACAACCAAACAACTCAATCATATACCGCATACAAAAGAATATATCATTTGGAACTACATATTAAGAGGCTTAGTAAGTATACAAATTTTTAAGTATCAAAAGTAGAGTCGTAACGTTTTCTGACATTGTGCAGCATACGTGGGCTTCTGATGTTATACCATCGTCGTAAAAACACCAAATAGCTGCCCAATGCTGCTTATATAGACGGCCGATATACATAGCACATTACCAATCAACTCAATCATATACAACATGTAAAAGAATATTTCATCTGTAACTACATATTCTAAGGAATAGTAACTACAAAAATTTTTAAACGTCAAAAGCAGAGTCATGTGGTTTTCTGACAACGTGCAACAAACGTGGGATTCTGATGGTAAACTATCGTCGCAAAACACCGAATGGTTGTGCTATCATGTTTATATAGATGCCCGATATACTTGGCACATAACTAATCAACCCAATCAGAGACCACATACAAAAGTATATTTCATTTGAATCTACATATTCATAGGCTTTGTAACTACAGAAAATTTTAAATGTCAAAATTAGTGTCTTTAAGTTTTCAGACAATGTGCATCACACGTGTACATCTAATAGTAAAATATCATCGCAAAACACTAAATAGTTACCCAATCATGTTTATATCGACTGCCTATACACTTAGCACACAACTAGTCAATTCATTCATATACAACATATAAAAGAATATTTAATTTGAAGCTATCTATTAACAGGCAAAGAAACTACAAAAATTTTTAAATGTCAAAAGTAAAGTCGTGAGGTTTTCCGACATTGTGCATCACACGCTAATTTCTGAAGGTTAACCATCATCGCAAAACAACGAATGGTTGCCCAATCATTTTCATGTAGACGCCTGATACACTTAGCACACAACCAGCCAACTCAATCAAAGACCACATTCGAAAGAATATTTCATTTGTAAATACATATTCGTAGGCTTAGTAAATACTGAAAATTTTAAATGTCAAAAGTAGAGTCATGAAGTTTTCTGTCATTGTGCAACATACGTGGGCTTCTGATGGCAAACTATTGTTGCCAAACACCAAATGATTGCCTAATCCTATTTATATTGACGCCCGATATACTTAGCACACAACCAGTCAACTCAATCATTTACCATATACAAAAGAATATATCATTTGAAACTACATATTCACGGGCTTAGTAACTATAGAATTTTTTAAATTTCAAAAGTAGAGCATGAAGTTATCTGACATTCAGCATCTTACGTGGGCTTCTGATAGTATACCATTGTCGCAATACACCAAATAGTTTACCAGTCATATTTACATAGACGGCCGATATACTAGGCACACAAGCTGACAATTCATTCGTATACCACATACAAAAGAATATTTCATTTAGAACTACATATTCACAGGCATAGTGAGTATAGAAATTTTTAAATCTCAAAAGCAGAGTCGTGACGTTTTCTGACATTGTGCAGCATACATGGGCTTCTGATGTTAAACTATTCTAGCAAAACACCAAATACTTACCCAATCCGGTTTATATAGATGGCCGATATTCATAGCACACTACCAGTCAACTCAATCATATACAACATGTAAAAGAATATTTCATTTGTAACTACATATTCTAAGGCATAGTAACTGCAGAAATTTCTAAACATCAAAAGCAGAGTCATGAGGTAAACTATCGTCACCAAACACCGAACGGTTGCCCTATCATGTTTATATAGATGACCTATATACTTGGCCCACAACTAGTCAACCCAATCAGAGACCACATACAAAAGAATATTTCATTTCAATCTACATATTCATAGGTTTAGTAACTATAGAAAATTTTCAATGTCAAAATTAATTTCATGAAGTTTTCAGACAATGTGCAACATATGTGGGCATCTGATGGAAAAATATCTTCGCAAAACACCAAATAGTTGCCCAATCATATTTATATCAACGTTAAGTATACATTCAGACAACAAGTCAACTCATTCATATACATCTTATAAAAGAATTTTTTATTTGAAACTATCTATTCATAGGGATAGAAAACATAAAAATTTTTAAATTTGTAGAGTCATGAAGTTTTCCGACAATGTGCATCATATGCTAATTTCTGAAGGTAAACCATCGACGCAAACCAACGAATGGTTGCCCAATCATTTTCGTATAGACGCCCGATACACTTAGCACACAATTAGTCAACTCAATCAAATACCATATTCAAAGGAATATTTTATTTGTAACTACATATTCACAGGCTTAGTAAATACTGAAATTTTTAAATGTCAAAAGAAAAGTCATGAAGTTTTCTGACACTGTGCATCATACGTGGGTTTTTGATGGTAAACTATTGTCGCAAAACACTGAATGGTTACCCAATCATATTTATATTGATGCCCGATATAGTTAGCACACAACCAGTTAACTCAATCATTTACCACATACCGAAGAATATATCATTTGAAACTACATATTCACAGGCTTAGTAACTATAGAATTTTTTAAATTTCAAAAGTAGAGCACGAAGTTATCTGACCAATTATGTCCATCTTACGTGGTCTTCTGATGGTATACCATCGTCGCAATACACCGAATAGTTGACCAATCATGTTTATATAGACAGCCGATATACTAAGCAGACAAGCAGAGAACTCAATCATATACCACATATAAAAGAATATTTCATTTGGTACTACATATTCGCAGGCTTAGTAAGTATAGAAAATTTTAAATCTCAAAAGCAGAGTGGTTACGTTTTCTGACATTGTGCGGCATGCGTGGGCTTCTGATGCTAAACTATCATCACAAAATACCTAATAGATGCCCAATCCTATTTATATAGACAGTTGATATACTTAGCACACTACTAGTCAACTCAATCATATACAACATGTAAAAGAATATTTCATTTGTAACTACATATTCTAAGGCATAGTAACTACAAAAATTTTTAAATGTCAAAAGCAGAGTCAAGAGGTTTTCGGACAATGTGCATTAAACGTGGGATTCTGATGGTAAACTATCGTCGCAAAACACCGAATGGTTGCCCTATCCTGTTTATATAGATGCCCGATATACTTGGCACATAACTAGTCAACCCAATCATAGACCACATACAAAAGAATACTTTATTTGAATCTACATATTCATAGGCCTAGTAACTACGGAAATTTTTAAATGTCAAAATTAGTGTCATACGTGGGCATCTGATGGTAAAATATTATCGCAAAACACCAAATAGTTGCCCATTCATGTTTTTATCGACGGCCTATATACTTAGCACACAACTAGTCTACTCATTCATATACAACAAATAAAAGAATATTTAATTTGAAACTATCTATTCACAGGCTTGGAAACTACAAAAATTTTTAAATGTCAAAAGTAGTGTCATGAAGTTTTCCGACATTGTGCATCATACGCTAATTTCTGAAGGTAAACCATCGTCGCAAAATAACAAATGGTTGCCTAATCATTTTTATACAGACGCCTAATACACTTAGCACACAACCAGCCAACTCAATAAAAGACCACATACGCAAGAATTTTTCTTCTGTAACTACATATTCACAGGCTTCTTAAATACTAAAACTTTTAAATGTTAAAAGTAGTGTCATGAAGTTTTCCGACATTGTGCATCATATGCTAATTTCTTAAGGTAAACCATCATCGCAGAACAACAAACGGTTGCCTAATTATTTTTATATAGACACCCGATACACTTAGCACACAACCAGTCAACTCAATAAAAGACCACATACGCAAGAATATTTCTTCTATAACTACATATTCACAGACTTCTTAAATACTAAAATTTTTAAATGTTAAAAGTAGTGTCATGAAGTTTTCCAACATTGTGCATCATATGCTAATTTCTTAATGTAAACCATCATCGCAAAACAACAAATGGTTGCTTAATTATTTTTATATAGACGCCCGATACACTTAGCACACAATCAATCAACTCAATAACAGACCACATACGTAGGAATATTTCTTCTGTAACTACATATTCTCAGGCTTCTTAAATTCTAAAATTTTTAAATGTCAAAAGTTGAGTCATGACGTTTTCTGACATTATGCATCATACATGGGCTTCTGAAGGTAAACTATTGTCGCAAAATACTAAATTGTTGCCCAATCATGTTTATATAGATGCCCGATATACTTAGCACACAACCTGTCAACTCAATCATAGACCACATACGAAAGAATATTTCATTTAGAACAACATATTCACAGGCTTAGTAACTACTGAAATTTTTAAATATGAAAAGTAGTGCCAAAAAGTATTTTGATATTGCACATCATCCGTGGACTTCTGACGGTAAATCATCGTTGCAAAACATAGAATGGTTCGCCAATCATGTTTATATAGATGCCTGATATATTTAGCACACAACTAGTCAACTCAATCATATACCACATACCAAAGAACATTTCTTTTGATGTTAAATATTCACAGATTAGTAAGTACATAAATTTATAAATGTCAAAAGTAGAGTCATGATGTTTTTTGACATTGTGCATCATACGCGGATTTTTGGTGGAAAACCATCGTCGCAAAACACCGAATAGTTGCCCAATCATGTTTATATAGACGCCCGAAATACTTAGCACACAACAAGTCAACTCAATCACAAACCACTTACAGAAGAATATTTTATTTGAAACAACATATTCATAGGCTTTGTAACTACATAAATTTGTAAATATCAAAAGTAGAGTCATGAAGTTTCCTGACATTATGCTTCATACGTAGACTTTTGATGGAAAACTATTGTCGCAAAATACCTATTGGTTACCCAATCATGTTTAAATAGATGCCCAAAATACTTAGCCCACTACCAGTCAACTTATTCATATACTACGTACAATAGAAGAATTCATTTGTACTTGCATATTCACAGGCTTAGTAACTACAGAAATTAGTAAATGTGAAAAGTAGTGTCGGGATGTTTTTGACATTGTGCATCATATGTGGACTTCTGATGGTAAACCCTTAGAATGGTTGCGTAATCATGTTTATATATACAACTGATGTACATAGCCCACAACCAGTCAACTTAATAATATACCACATAGAAAAGACTGTTTCAATTGAAACCACATATTCAGAGGCATAGAAACTACTGAAACTTTTAAATGACAAAACTAGAGTCAAGAAGTTTTCCGAGATTGTGCATCATACATGGGCTTCGGATGCTAAACCATCGTCGCAAAACACTAAATAGTTGTCCAGTCATGTGTATATAGATGCCCGATATACTATGCACATAACCAACGAACTCAATTATCTACCATATACAAAACAAAGATTCAATTGAAAAAACATATTCACAAGCTTCCTAACTACGGAAAATTGTAAATGTCAAAATTAAAGTCATGAAGATTTATGAAATAGTGCATCAAACGTGGGTTTCTGATGCTAATCCATCATCACACAACACCGAATGGTTGCCCAATCATGTTTATATAGACGCTCCAAATACTTAGCACACTACCATTCAACTAAATCATATACCATGTATAGAAGAAGATTTCATTTGTACCATCAAATTCACAGCCTTAGTCACTACAGAAATTTTTAAATGTCAATAGTAGAGTCATGAAGTTTTATGAAATAGTGCATCATACGCGGGTTTTTGATGGTAAACCATCGTCGCAAAACACCGAATGGTTACCTAATCATGTTTACATAGGCGCCCGATATACTTAGCACACCACTAGTAAACTCAATAATATACCACATAAAAAATAATATTTCGCTTCAAACTTCATATTCCCAGGCTTAGTAACTACAGAAATTTTGAAAATTCAAAAGTAGTGTCAAAAAATTTTCTGACATTATGCGTCATACGTGGGCTTCTGATGGTAAACCATCATCGCAAAACAAAGAATGTTTCCCCAATCATGTTTATATACTTATCACACAACTAGTCAATTCAATCATAGACCACATACAAAAGAATAATTCATTTCAAGCTACATATTCACAGGCTTCGTAACTACAGAAATTCGTAATTGTCAAAAGTAGAGGCATGAGGTTTTCTAACATTGTGCATCATACGCAGGTTTTAAATGGTAAACCATAGTCAAAAAACACCGAATGGTTGGCCAATCATATATATAGACGCCCAAAATACTTAGCACACAACCTGTCAACTCAATCACATACGACTTACAGAAGAATATTTCATAACATATTCACAGGCTTCGTTACTACAGAAATTTGTAAATGTCAAAAGTAGAGTCGTGAAGTTTTTTGACATTATATATCGTACGTAGGCATCTGATGGTAAACTATTATCGCAAAAAACTGATTGGTTGCCCAATCATGTTTATATTGTCGCCCGATATACATAGCATACAACCAATCAACTCAATCATATACCACATACAAAAGAATATATCATTTGAAACTACATATTCACAAGCTTAGTAACTATAGAAATTTTTAAATGTCAAAAGCAGAGTCGTGATGTTTTCTGACATTATGCAGCATACGTGGGCTTCTGATGTTAAACTACCATCGTAAAACACCGAATAGTTGCCCAATCCTGCTTATATAGACGCCCGATATACTTAGCACACTACCAGTCAACTTAACCATGTACCACATGTAAAAGATTATTTCATTTGTAACTACATATTCTAAGGATTAGTAACCATAAAATTTTTTAAATGTCAAAAGAAGAGTTATGAGGTTTTCAGATAATGTGCATCAAATGTGGGATTCTGATGGTAAACTTTTGTCGCAAAACACCGAATGGTTGCCCTATCATGTTTATATAGATGCTTGATATACTTAGCACACAACTAGTCAACCCAATCATAGTCCACATACAAAAGAATATTTCATTTGAATCTACATATTCATAGGCTTAGTAACTACAAAAATTTTTACATGTCAAAAGTAGAGTCACAAAGTTTTTAGACAATTTGCATTATACATGGGCATCTGATGGAAAAATATCATTGCAAAACACTGAATAATTGCCCAGTCATGTTTATATAGACGGTTGATATACTTAGCACACAACTAGTCAACTCATTCATATACCTGTGAAACACCAACTAAAACCAACCATAGAATAAGGGGGTCGGGATGTATATCATATTTTCTTGTATGTATAAATATATTTTGATATGATTTTATGTGCTTTGGATATGTGATTTGTGGTTTAGATGGCTTAATTGTGCTTATTGAGTAAGAAGGGAAAATTGGTAATTTTGATTGAGGTGGAAATAGGGAGATAGCTTGAGGATTAAATAGGAAAAATATTTGGAAGAGAAAATAAGAACAAGAGTTGTTGTGGTTTAGTGGTTAGAGCTTTGGAATAAATCCATGATGTCTTGAGTTCAAATTCCATCATTTGAGTTTTAGCATGATTAAATTTTATTTTTTTGTTAGGTAGGCTGTATTTCGGCCCTTGCATGCTCTAGGAAAGTGTAGGAGTGTTGTCCTAAGGGAGACATGAAAGGAATGTCCTAATTCCACTCTTGTTCCCTAAAAAAATTTCTAAGGGATTCATGCCCTTCTTGATCTCTAGCTTTCCTTAATTCATGCCAATTTTATTTCCAGAAATTTCCAACAAGGTTTTCTGATATTGAGGTTTCGAAAATGTCTTTGTGATGATATCTTATTGACTGAAAATGGGGAAGAGTTACGGAAGGTTCCCAAGAGAACTAATCTCCATGGTTGAACTTTCAAACTCCAACCTATGTGTATTCATTTTCTTCATGTAGTAATCTGGAAAGTTTTCTAGTTTCTTGATTAGTTCAATTGTCAAAATATTTAGCCATATTTCCCTCTCAAATACTACCAGAACAATAGCCAATTGCCTCAGCTTGAAGACTGAAAATTTCAGCCAAAACTGGACTGCTCAAAAAACTGTACAAACCAGGAAAATCCCTGGTTGGTTTTCGCAGCTTGGTGAGCCAAGTACTAAGCAGTTTGTTCGAGCTTTTCAACCAGCAATTCAACCTTGTATTTCCTCCATAAAAAAGGTTGGAAACCAGCCTTAAACGACCATCCAAAACCCCTTCAAACCTTCTATAAATTGGCAGAAGTATGGCAGAAAAATCTGCACAGAATTTCCAACAAGCCTTGCCAAAAAAAAAAAAAAAAAAACCAACCAGAAAAATTCCAATTTTGTTTCTTCTTCACCCTTGTCTGAAACTCATCCCATTTTGCTATAAAACCCACTATGGTTAGCCATGAATTGAACTTCATCTTCCTCACCATTGTCCTGCACAAAAAAGCACTAATGACTGCTCCTAAAATCCCTCCATCAATCACTGCAATCATGCCCTCAATTGGAGTCCAAAATTCCAGCAATTTATTTCATCAACCTTCCATAGATTAAGCCTTAAACATCCAAAAAATTCCCTCACCATTGTACACCATGTTTCGGCAGCCCTAAAGCTCATTTGAACAGCATTCAACTCAGCAAAAATTTCAGCAATTCAGTCGACCATTGAAGCTCCCAAAAGACCTCCACCAAACAAGACCTTCTTACCATATTTACTACCATAATTTATTCCCTAAATCATTCCTTTTGAATTTCAAACAACCAACTTTCCTTTTCTCCCAAATCTGAAAATCCAATTACCAAAATCCTCGAAACCATTCAGCCACTCTTTTCAAGCAGAATTTCGGCCAGCCTTTCTCCCATTCTCTCTATTCTCTCTAAACCTCCAAGAACATGAAGAACACCTACCACCATTCTCATGCCTAAGACCACTCAAAACCTCTACAAAATTCTCCAAAAACTCTAGATCACATCTACTTATCCTCTTGAATCCATTTCTGCAATTTTTAACATCAAAGGCTGAAATCAAAGTATCACTTTCGGATCAAAAACAAGAATTTTCTTGAAAGCTCCAGATCACCTTTAAGGTAAGCATGATCAAATAACTCCATCTTCTTCCATCTTCGACCTTAATGAATATATACTAATAAAATTTCTTTTTCTCTTTCTCTTTCTCTCTCTCTTTCTCTTTCTCTCACTCTCTCTCTCGGCTGAATGGTTACTCCAACCATGGCTATTTTTCTTCTTCTCCTTGGACAGATTAAGCCTTCCTAGCAAGAGGATTCTTTTGAAACGTCTTCAAGGTAGTTATCATTCAAGTAAGCCTCTTCAATCTCCTTTTTAAATTCTAGATTCATGTCTCTTGGATGTAGTTGGAATATATTTGGAGATTGATCATGTGTTTTGTGATGGAGTTGGGATTGAAGCATGAGAATGAATGTGTTTGTATGATGGAGATGGGATTAATGCATGAGATGATTTGTCTTCGTTGAATGTATGGCATTTTTTTTTTTTGGGTTTGTTGCATGCCTTCATGTCGTGAGTAGCATGAATGATCAAGCATGTTAGAGATTATGTCACTTTTGGTGAATAGGGTTTTGTGAAACCCCACCTAAAACCAACCCTAGAGTAAGGGGGTCGGAAATGCATATCATATTATTTTTCATGAATATATATGTTTTTGAATGATTTTATGTGCTTTAGAATCGTGGATTATAGGTTTAAATGCTTAGTTATACTTATTGAGTAGGAGGGGTAAAATGGTAATTTTGCTTGAGGTCAGAATAGGAAGATAACTTGAGGAGTAGATAAGAAAAATATGTGGGTGAGAAAATAAGAACAAGAGTTGTTGTGGTATAGTGGTTAGAGCTTTGGAATTAATCTCAGAGATCATGAGTTCAAATTCCATCATTTAAGCTTTTATCATGATTATCTTAATTAAGTTTGAATTTTTGTTTTCTTCCATTCCATGAAAATAGGAATGATTGTCTTAAGGGAGATATGAAAAGAATGTCCTAATCTTATCCTCATGTCCTAAAAGAATTCTTGTCCAATTTATTACCTCTAGCTTTGTCCTAGCATTTTCATAATTCAAATGAACTAAAATCCATTAAATCGTTTTCTTTGAATTCCAAAAAATTCTGTGATAATTTCTTCCCCTTGAATTTCGAAAATCAGCTTTGGGGAAGGGAGGTTGACCGAAAAATAGGAGGGGAAATAGGAAGGGTTCCAAGAGAAAATCAATCACCATGGAAGGACCTTCAAATCTATATTCATGATGTTCATGCTTTAGTAGTAAGAAATCTGGAAATTTTCCAGATTTGTTGCAGACCTTTTCTTTGAAAATTCAGGCCATAAACCCATTCAATTGCTGCCAAGAAAATGGTCATTTCAAGTGGCTTGGAAGCTGGAAAAATTGTGCAATTTTTGGACTGCACAAAACACCACCAAACCAGAAAAATTTTCTGGGCAATTCGCAGCTCTTCATCAAGGAAATGAAGCTGTTTTTAGTTCATCTTCAAGCCAGAAAACTCCTCTGTATTTGTCCAGAAATGAGGCTGAAAAACCACCCTTGGAAGACCCTCAAACATCCCTGAAGAACCGCTGAAAAACCGAGCCAATAGAGTGCGAAAATCCTGCACCAAAATTCTGCAATTTTTCGGAAAACCATGAACACTTGAGATTAGAATTTTCCAGCCTTGTTCCTTCTAGCCTAAGACCGAAAATCATCTTCAATCTCTGTAGAATTGAGCCTTGCACAGCTATACACTGATCACCATTAAACCCACACTTACCTTGAAGCATAAGGACTCCATAGCTACACCACAAAACACTCCTAAGATCACTCCATTCAAACTCCATTTGAACTTCAAATAATTTCAGCATTTCACTCCCATAAATCACTCTTGCATTAAGCTGAATTAACCAGAATTTCCTCTGCCTTTAAGGACTGAATTTCAGCCAGCCTTGACCAACATTAAACCTCAGTCATTTCAGCAAGACAACCTTGCTTCAGCCAACACCATTAAAGTCCATAGACACCTCTCTTGATCAAACACCATAGCTGATCTTTTATCTTAAACATCTCCACCATTTCCTCCATTTAAATTTCAAATAAAATCTTATTTCTCTCTCTCACAAAGATGAAAACCGAAACCCTCAATCACATCCTAACATTCGGCCAGCCTTCTAGCAGAAATCATGCAACACTTCTTCTAATTTCTCTCTATTTTCACCTAAAACACCAAGAACACCAAGAACACACACTAAACTTCTTCAAGCCTAAACCTACTCTAAAACACCTCCAATCACTCTGAAATAATCCAGATCATCTCTAATTAATCCCTAGACTTCATTTCTGCCATTTATAACATAAAATCTCGCAAACAAGAATTTTCAACCGGATCAAAAATCAGTTTTTCTTGAAGACCTCAAGAACATCAACAAGGTAAAACAAGAACAACCTTCTTGTTCATCTTCTTCCATTCAATTCTTAATACACCTATCTAATGCTCTCTCTCTCTCTCTCTCTCTCTCTCTCTCTCTCTCTCTCTCTCTCTTCTAACCGAAATGGTTGATCAAACCATCAACCATGGATGTTGTTTCATTGGACCATTCAAGTCATTCCATCGCGCGTGGACCTTCTTTTGTCTTCACCAAAGGACTCGACAATCAAGTATTCATTCTTAAATTTCTCTGATTAAATTTTGAAATCATGTCTCCTAGATGATGATAGAGAAATGGAATATGATTGGGAGATTGAATATGTGCATGAGGATTAGGGGGATGAAGTTATGACATGATAATGGTTGTATTTGACTAAGATGTATGTGTTTTCCTTTCGAAACAATTTATGTTCTTCATGCTTGATGAATTTAATGGATGTTGAAGCATGATTAGATATTATGACACCAAAGGTAATTAGGCTTTTATGATCTTATTTTCCCATTGAAATCATGTTTGATGATTACGCTTAGTAGGATTTTGGCCACGTGATAGTATGAGATAGTTCAAGTGTTTGTTCATGAATAGATTAATTTCTTGTTTGATGATGGAGAATGGGATCATGAATCTTCACTAGCAATAGGGAGACCATGATGTACAATTATTTTCTTGTTAATTCTAAGTTATATTCATCAATAAAGTTTATTACATAAATTAAAATTACTACTATATTTTTTCTTCAACAATTCGAAACACTAGGGGATTTGGATTAGAATGTTAAATCAAACTATTAATATTTTTATTAAACGAAAATTTAAAATAATTTATTAATAAATTTTAATTATTATTAATTATTTATTATCTCATCGAAATTAATTAAAAATTAATATTTATTTAATTTATTATTTATTTATAATAAAGCTATTTTTAAATTACCATTTCTTAATATTAAATAGGACTTAATAATATTTAAAATTCAAACCTTAGTTTATTTATTAGTAATAACACTCAAGAATTATTATTTGAGTCTATAATTTACTAACAATTATTTTAGAACCCCTAGTTATTTCAACCTATCAAACTAGACTTATTTTATAAAATTCTTCAGCATCTAGCCTTAAAGCTTAGGACATTAAGGTCATGGTTAGTCATGGTTGTAACCAGTTGAGCTAAAAATTATTTATGTAAGGCAGGTATAGCTTGAATGTGACCTTATGTTCTATGTTTACCCCAGGCAGGGGTTAGGTCTGCCTTGGAAGACTTTTGAGTAGAGCAAGCAAAGAAGCAGGTAAGCTCTTGCATGGAGTTTTGTGAAGACCAAAAGTTATTGTGGCAAGCAAATGCAATGCATATGGATATTTAATTGTAAATGCAATTAAGGACTGTTTTTCCTTTTTATTTCAGTCAAGCAGTTCATTTGAAAATTGAAGAAGCAGTTTTACACAAATCTAAACTTTTTCTAAAATCCAACTTGACTAGACTTTTGGAAACCCTTAATTGCTATTTCCAAAAAAAACAAAGTTTGATCAATTTTCTCTCAAGTGGAACAATCAACGTTGAGTACTCAATAAGGGTAGACCATCAGGACTAGTCTTTGAAGGGTTAGGGTAAGTCTCTCAGTAGGTGGCCACCTCTGAGGGGTGAGTCCTTCCTGGATAGGACGCCAGTCCGGTAGGTCATGCCGGTCCGAGCTAGCAAGTCTCAATCTTATGGACTGTGTATTTCCGGAGTGGACAACCGGTAAGTTTAGGTGTAGAGATGGAGGAGTATCTCACACGGTAGGCCGTACACCAACCTTTTGTCTGCAATGCACAAAGTGTGGCATTCTGACTGTTATTGGTCATGGGGCCTAACGTGTGGTAACCCATGGCTACCCATTTGAGTGGTTGTATTTATTGCGCACATGTATGATTTGAAAAGTGAAACACCACTCTTTATTTTCAATACTTATTTATTGCTTGCCAGCACTTTTCCTTATGAAACTTTTACAACTTTCATGCATGAATTATTCTACCTGAAACACCCAAAGCACACACGGGCTTACTGAGATTTTTATCTCACCACCTTTTATGCCATATTTTCAGGAAGATCCTGCTGTGGAGATCATTAGCTAGAATGTTGCTTTGCTTGAAGACTCTTGTTATTTACTTTAAGTATTGTTTGAGAGATTGTTGCAAACAATTTATTTTGGATTTGTGACAGTATTTATCTTTTGGGTTGTAATAAATTTAATTTTAAAGTCGTTTGTATTATTCTATTTTCATGTTACCTAGTTATAAAGACCCCTTGTCCTTTGGACGGGGCGACATCCCCGGCCCTGATGGGCCAAGGTAGTGGGGTGTTACAGGTTTTATGTTCATGTATTCTTGTTAAGGCCATGAATATGATTATGTTAGTGGAGTTTGGATCATGTGTTGGTAGATTTGGATCTATGCTTTTATTCATGATTTGGATGTTCTGTTGATTGGTGTAGAGTATATGTTCATGATTATGGTTAGCAATAGGAATTATGATCATGACCTTGTTGTCCCTAAGCTAATTAAGTTAGCCAATTTTATTTCATCAACAAAATGATTAATATTATAATTTCTTATAGTGATTTCGAAAACCCGAGGAAAATGTGGATTTGGACTATAAAATAATTATATTTTTCTCAAATAAATGATAACTTTTATTAAAAAAATAAAATATATAGATATTATATAAAATAATAATATCAACTAAAGCCTTTTATATAAATAATTATAATAGGTAAAATATTAATTTTGTAAGTCTTATATTCATAAATACTATTAAAATTTATTTATTATCTTTTAGTCAAGACATATTAAAATTTACTTATTATTAATTTTATTTACCAATTATTTTCTAACCATTCGTTATTATAAATCACTATTTTAAATAATATCATCTTGGGCCTAGGACCCTCTATCAAATAAACCTTAATTTATTTATAGCAAGATTTAAACCTACAACTTATTAGTATCTAATTCACAAGCCCTAGTTATTTTATTATCAAGCTAGTTTTAGTTTATAAACCCCTTTTATTTGTTGTTTAGCCTTAAAGCTTGGGATACTAGCGTCATGATTGTAGTGAGTTGAGCTAGGTTTATTTATAAAAGTGAATTTTGTCTTGAGTTTAATTATGGCTTGTGTTTACCCCAGGCGGGGTTCGGTCATCTTTTGATGATCTTTATTTTATCTCAAGCAAAGGATCAGGTAAGCTCCTGCTTAAAACCTGTTCATTGCAAAAGTTGTTATGGCAAGCTAAACATGAAGTTTGTGAACACTAATTTGAAAAAGGCAATTAGGGACTGTTTCCTTTCTTGTTTCAGTCGAACCAATTATTTGAAAAACAACAAGAAATTTTATTCACACACTAAACTGTTTCTAAAACTAATTTTGACAAAGACTTTGGAAACCCTTGATTACCATTTTCAAGTAAAGCTATGTTTTATCAATTTTCTCCCAAGTGGAATGAACTACATTGAGTACTCAATAAGGGTAGGCTAGTAGTACTAGTTTTGAAGAGCAAGAGCGAGACTTTTGGCAGGAGGCCACCTCCAGAAGATAAACTCAACTTAGAGAAATGCCAGTACTACTTAGTCATGCCGGTCCAAGCTACCAAGTTTCAGTCATGTGGACTGTGTGTTGCCAGAGTAGACAACCGGTTTTGTTTAGGTGTAGAGAATAAGGAGTATCTTACCTGGTAGGCCGATCACATACCTTTTCGTCAGTCTGCTTAAAGTGTGGCATTCTGATCGTTGTATGGTTATGGGGCCCAACGTGTGGTAACCCATGACCACCCTTATAAGTGGTTGATATTATTGTACATGTGTGGTTGGAAAAGCCAAAACGCCACTCTTGATTTTGAACATTGTTTATTGCTTGCCAGTACTTTTCTTATGAAGTTCTTACACTTTGCATTCACGAACTGCTTTCACTGAACACTCAAAGCACACACGGACTTATTAAGATTTTTATCTTATCACCCTTTTTACCATGATTTCAAGTCGATCCTACTGTGGGGATGAGTAGCTAGTTGTTGCCTGCGTGGAAGATATTCTATTATTTAGTTTATGTAATGCTTTGGGAGTTGAGAGTGAACAATTTTTATTTCGGATTTGTCTTGAATTTTTGGATTGTAATAAGTTTTAATTTTGAAGTATTGTTTTATTATTATTATTTTTTTTGTATGACCTAGTTATAAAGACCCATTGTCCTTTGGACGGGGCGATATCCTTGGCCCTGTTTGGGCTTAGGGAGTGGGGTGTAACAATACCATATTAAAAAGAATATTTCATTTGAAACTGCATATTCCCAGTCTTAGTAACTACAAAATTTTTGTATTGTCAAAAGTAGTGTCAAAAAGTTTTTTGACATTGTGCCTCATACATGGGCTTCTGATGGTTAACCATCATCTTAAAACATAGAATGGGTCTCCAATCATGTTTATATACTTAGCACACAACTAGTCAACTCAATCATAGACCACATACAAAAGAATACTTCATTTGAAGCTACATATTCGCAGGCAAGTCACTTGATTGCAGTGAAGTTTGTTATTGAAGGATTCTTGTCAAGGCACTAGACTTCCTGGACTCTTGGGTGATCGTGATGTGTTGCTAGATAACGCCCATGATCTGAGAATATGGGTTTATTAATTGATAAATTAATAAACCATTCCTGATTAGAATTAATAGGATTAATTCTAATTAATTATGGATTATTAATCTCAATGACGTTTAGATTAATTCATGTTCCCTACCAATTGACTAGAAAACCTAATAGGTCACACACAATAGAGGATTATATACTGAAGATGTTATTTGATAACATAGTGGGGTTGATTGAGAGAAAGAGAAGTTGTTGTGGACAAATTATAATTAGTTATAATTTGTGGTCTAAGTCGTAATTGTGAGAACTTGATGTTTCCAATTACAATTAGGGAATCGAATATGATTAGAATTCTTAGTTTTGGGAGGGAAATTTTGCGTAATATATAGTATATGTAACACACGAAAAATCCTAGCTAAACATCACACAAAACAACCGCCACAAACATTCTATCTTCTCTCTATCTCTCTCGATTTGATCTTAATCAAAGAACCCTAGCCGCCATTATTGTTTCTACTAGCACAGGAAATTTTGGTGCTTGAGTGCATCCTCTGTGTGGATCACTATTAGAGATAATCACACACTATCATTATAGTGGTTAAACATTCAACTCACGTGTAAGTTGATCATGAGGATTGTTGGATCGCGCCTCAACTTGAAGAAAAAATTTTGTTCTTCGGACGATCACCCAAAGGTAAAAATTTTTCACCTTTATTATCTTTATGTAATGTTTTCCACACATAGACGGGTCCTGGGTGAGTATCTCGTTTTATTTTTTGCTGTGTCGTATACGATACGAGTACGAGATAACCCAACAGTGGTATCAGAGCCATGCTATGTGTGGTCTACGGACATTGTTTTGGCATGAAAAACTGCTTTTCATGTATTCATGTTTGTCTTTGTTCACTGTGAAAATCATTTTCACTTGAGTTGAAATCATTTCGAAAGGTTGGGTCCTTTGTGGGTTGGGTCCATAGCACAATATGATTGTGTAAAAGTTATAGCATATTTCGAAAGGTGCTTTCTTTATGTGCTGAAAATTTTCCATAGAAAAATGTTTTCTTAAACGTGGTAGTTGCCCTCCATTTCATCTTGTGAATTTGATTTTCTATTTTGTTTTGTCTAAACTAACAAATTGGTTGTTATTTTGAGCTTCAAAATAGAAAATTCTGTTGAGAATTGTTCTCACTAAAATTCTACTGAAGATTAGGGCAACAGAACGGGACCGCGCGTTATCGTTGCGAGACAGGACCCAAAAGAATTTTCTCAAAATTAGTTTTGAGATAAACAATTTTATTTTCCAAAATAGTGATTCTGAAAATTTAAAATTAATGTATTTTTATAAAATATTGATTTTAGAATTTGTTTTATTATTCCAAAATATTTTTCCAAAATAGTGATTTTGGAATAATAAAAGTATATGTTTATTTTGTTTAAGCATAGTTAATGGCATGGTAGATGGTTATGGACTAAAACCAATTATATTTGTTCATGCATTTTACAATTTTGATTTTTTATGAAATAAGTCCTGCGTGTCCTGCCTTCTCTAGAATTCTTATATAATTCTGTTCTCATCTAACTCCCCTCGAATGTAACTCGAGGTTTTCTCTCTTTGAGAAATTATGTAATTAGTTTACATATGTTAGATAGGAGTAGAATTATTTCAATTTTGGAGATGGCAACCAAAACAAGGCGACAAGGTAAGACCTTCTACTTAAATCATGCATGAACACATAGGGTTAACTATATTAATTTCTTTTATGGCTCAAAGAAATTAATTTAACGTAAAGTCTATAACCACACCGCGTAATCGCTTTATTACCATGATTATCAATTATGTGATTTATTGATTTTTATGCATGTCATTCAACGAAATCACTAAAAGGAACAAATCCCTCAATTAATATTAAACCCAATTCCTTCTGTTAATATAACAAAGAACGAGAGTCCTTTTTCAAGACCAGGTTGTTGGGCAAACCCAAGCCTACAAGACCTTGGGCATGTTCAAGCTATGGAATTAAATTCCTGATTAGTTGGTCGGGTTTAACTAAATTCTTTATCCGGGTTGGGCAAACTCAAACACAAAGAAATTTAGAGGAAAAGTTTGGGTAGCCCAAAAGGCTTTAAGATTAAAAGCTGTTAATCACCCAATGATCTGATAGTTACATATGATGTAATTGGTATTCGATTCTTACCAATGAACTTAAGAGTGGCTTGTTAGGCAAACCCAAGGTTATTCTTGAGGAATTTGGATACCGGTCCACTAGGAAAGCTTCCAACAGGCTTTCCCGAATCAGTAGTGGGGGCCATTGGTTTGAGTAAAATAGTGGAGTAAAAATGTGTTTAATTAAAGTCCTAATTATTTTCATACCATGTGCATATACAAGTAGCTAGTGCTCTCTATCTTTACATCTAGGTCACTTGCATCATGTCAACAAACCTAAACTTACGTAGTATCTTGGAAACCAACAAGTTAATCGAATCAAACTATCTCGACTGGTATAGAAATTTGAGAATCGTTCTCAAATCAAAAAAGTTGCTCTACGTGCTAGATGCTCCTATTCCACCACCACCAACCTAAGATGCTCATGCTGATGAGCATGCTATCCACAAAAGGCACATGGAGGATAGTGATACAACATCATGTATTATACTGGCATACATGACTTTTGAGTTGCAAAAACAGCACGAGCATATGGATGCTTAATCGATCATTTTACATTTTCGAGAGCTATTTGATGCCCAAGCCAGAACTAAGAGATATGAGATCTCAAAGCAGCTGTTTCATTGCAAAATGGCAGAGGGTTCTTCTGTGGCCACTCATGGGCTGAAGATGTTGGGCTTAATAGAGAAGCTTGGATCTCTCAGGTTTGCAATGGATCATGACTTAAGTGCTGACTTAATTCTACAGTCCTTGCCTAATAGTTTCTTACAATTTATGATTAACTATCAAATGAATAAGATTGAGTCCACCATCCCTGAGTTGATCAATCTTCTCAAAACTGTGGATTCCTCCACGAAGAAGGATTCCGATGCAGTTTTAATGGTAGAATCTTCTTTTTCTAAGAAGAAAGTTTAAAAAAATAAGAAGAAGGCTCCTATGAAGCCTAAATGTGGTGTGAACAATAATGATGTAGCTACCAAGGGCCCATGCCATCATTGTGGGAAGATGGGCCACTGAAGGCACAATTGCAAAGCCTACTTGGAGACCATTAAGGATAAGAAGCAGAAGGAGAAGCTTACAAGCACTTCTACTTCTTCTCCAGGTATATTTATGATTGAAATAAATACTGCCTTTAGAAATGAGATATGGGTATTAGATATGGATGTAAATCTTATTTGTGCAATAACTTGCAGGGGCTAAAAAGCTATTGAAGGCTAGAGAAAGACGATGTGGACCTACATACTACAAATGGGGCAAAGGGTGCTACATTTGCTATGGGGACATACGGGCTGAACCTGCCTTCGGGATTAATTCTAGAACTACAAAACTATTATTATGTACCCGTTTTAATAAAAAAACATTATCTTAATTGCGTATTTAGACTTATGTGGATTTCATTTAATATTTAAGAATAAATGTTGTTCATTTTCTTTGAATGATATTCACTATGGTTCAGCAACTTTGGTTAATGGTTTATATGTTCTAGACTTAAATAATCCAGTTCTCAATATAAACAATAAAAAACCTAAAATGGATAACTCTAATATTTCTTACTTATGGCATTGTCGTTTGGGCCATGTAAACGAAAATCATGTTTCTATGTTACACAAGCTTGGTGACTTAGAGTCATTTGATTGTGAATCATATGGCACATGCGAGTCTTGTTTACTAGGTAAAATGGCTAAAAACTCCTTTTCCAGGAAAAGGAGAACGGGCCAAGGAGTTATTAGAACTCATATATTCTGATGTATGTGGCTCAATGTCAATACAAGTAAGAGGAGGTTATAACTATTTCATAATGTAATACCCCGCCTTATATAAAGCATTTACGTAGGGTAGACTTGTTTAAAATAAGAATAAATATAAATGGAATTAGTGATATATTTTTCTTTTTCTATTATTAATAGTATTATTAAGGCCACAAATTATTATTATTATTATTATTATTATTATTATTATTACTGTTACTTTATAGTTTATTTTATTATCGCTTTTATTCTATAACCATTACTATTATTCTATATTTATTATTTAATATCAAAATCTCTTGGCAATATTAAATTATAGTATTATTATATCCAATATTTATATTGAATTATTATATTATTCTTACTATTATTATTTATATATGTATAATGCAATTAATATCATAAATATCTTAGCTATATCATATTATCTACAAAGATAATTTAGGTGGCCCACAAGAAATAAATGAAGATGGCCCACAAGCATGATATTTTTGACTAAGTTAGACCACTCTTAGACTTCATTTGACCAAGATTAATTAAGTTAAACTAGATTAGGGCAAGTTAACTATAATTATGCATGGCTATGCAAGGTTAGCAAATATATTAATCTTGAGAAGTTTTATGGATTTCTACAAGCTTCTACATGGTTCTTTTAAGTTCTATGAAAGCCTAAAAGCTTCTAGAAAGACCAACTCACCTTAATTCCTTTTAGTAAGAACAACGAAAGACCAAGAAAAACAAGCTATATAAATAGGAGAAAGGGGGAGGACTTTCAGCCAAGAGAGAAAGCTGGGAGAATAGGAGAAAAACAGAAAAGTGAAGAGAGGAAAGGAAGAACAAAAGAAAGACTAAGGGAGAAAGAGAGATTTTTTGGCAGCAATAAAAAGAAATTAAGATGAATCGGCTGCAAGGAGAAGGAAAGGAAAAGGAAGGAAAGGAAGGAGTGTTACAGCTTTGCCTTCATCATGGAAAGGTTAGAGATCACTTCCCAAAAGCTAAAAGAATGATACTAGAAGTTGGAAGCCATTTGCATATGAATATTGTTGAAAATATCTTGATTTTGTGATGGTTGTTGGTTGACCGGTTGGGTTGGTGATGAATAAGGTATGATTTTCAGTTCATTTAATGTATTTTGGAGTGATGGTATGCTGGAAATTTGGAAAGGAAAAGGATAGAAATGATAAGGAAACTAGAAGAGCTATTGGATAGTAACCAATAACTAGCTTGTGTTGTTCGAAAATAAAAAAGGAAATCTGAGTAGGAGTGGCTGGAAGTGAAGTATAACTAATCCTAAACATGTCTTAGACTAGTTAGAAAGGATTTGGAACAAGTTGTGTGGAGGTTGTGAGGGTTTAGAATGGCTAAGAGATCATGAACAACAAGAATGGTGAAAAATGCCCAAAATTTACTGGTTCAGTAAACAGGGAATAATTTATTTGTTTGGATAAGACAGAAGTGTTAGGTATGAAAATCCACTGGAATACTGATATCAGGATTTTAAATGAAGAATTTAAGGGTTTAAATGTGGTAGGATGTGTTGAAGAAACCATAAAAATAAGTTAAAACAAGTTGGGCTTGTAAACTGTAATTTTGAACCTCCAACTCAGAATAGTAAGTTTAGCTGAAACACTGAACGAAATGGAGAGAGATTTGAATACCCTATGACCTGAAGTTGATATATAAATGTCTTAGGAGTAGTTTGGAAGTAGTTTCACCTCATTTGGACCTGTATTTATAGAGATATGTACAAAATACTGGAAGATGATAAAACTGAACTCCAAACTCGAAATAGTGGAATTAACCGAAAAATTGTACGAAATGAGATGGATTTCACATGTCTCATGACCTGGAATTGATAGAGGGATATCTTAGAAATATTATGGAAGTAACCTCACTTTATTTGGACCTATACTGAATAAGTTATGTGAAGAATTCTGGAGGATGGTAAAGCTGTAAAACCATAAGATCATCCAAAGCATTAGTCCATTTATTTCTTTAAGGAAATTATAGAAACCTTATTTGAACCCATTAAGTAATAATACAAAGATATACTAATGGTGTAGGTGAACCAAGTCGAGGGAACTCCTTTTAAGACTATACGAGTGCAGCTTCGACTTAATATACAAGATGAGTCCCTTATTTTTAAACTATCATTAGCTATGTGCTTTTCTGACAAAATTCAATGTTTCTCTGATATAAACTATGTCTTCTAGATATGATTGAAGCTTATGAATCCAGACTAAATTGATATTTATGAAATGTTTCAATAAGCTTTCTTTATGCTTAAAGGCTTCTGAGATGAAATTCATATAATTTTGATAGTTCTTAAAAATACCCACTCGGGTGATGTAAAAATTTTAGAAAATGATATTTGGCCCCAAGAATGAATTGTTTTGAATTCCCTTCAAGAAGAGCAAACTCCTTTCAAATGAGTATATTGAATATATGAATCAGTGAAGACGTTGACTACTTAGCGAGGGCTTTGACCTTTGTACTAGCTCTCGTTAGAGATAGATGAACCCAAATAACCTAGTACAGTTATTGGGCTTATCTTCCTCTGAATGGGGCGACAGGACAATGGAATTAGCCGTCCTTGGCTAGCCATTGTGAGCCCGACAATTGCCTATTGATTATGATGGTGGGTTGTTCACATGATACCGAGCGGGGACACTCGGTGTGTTCAATCCCTTGCCACCTCGATGGTGATTGACGTCAAGATTGGGACCCTTGACTTATGATGGCAAGTAAAAAATCCCTATGTGCACGGTGAGGTACATATAGTACGTTGCTCACCCTTCCGGCATAACACGGGTGACGTGCTGTAAGGTGCAGTCCCTGGCATAAGAGACCGTGTAGCCGAAGGCAAAGTTCCTTCAACTTTGCACACAGGTCGCACTTCTAAATAGAGAAGAACCCGCATTTATTGAATTAGGGGCCATGTGTTTGGAAGCCATTATTTTTCGAAAGTATATGATAGATTGAACCTAAATTTATCAATTACCGCTATTTCCTGTTATAAAATTTATTTTAGGAAAGAAAGTGAAAATCGACTCTCTCTTCTAAGCAAAACACTGTCACACATGGGACTCACTGAGTATACCACTCACGTATGTTTGTCTTTTTTTTTTAGGAATTGGAGCTGAAGACTAACGACGTTACTACCCGGACTTCGTGTCTAGCACTAGATAGTGAATCTTTTAGTATGATTAGTGTACATAGTTGATGAAATGATTTTGGCTCGTGTATTTTGGGAACCAGGATAATGTATCTATCTTAGCTTATATATATACATAATGAAAGAGCATGTTTCATATATTACTCAAGTTTCAAATTTTTTATACCTACTTTTGTTAAGTTTAATTCGTTATAAAGACCCCTAGCCTAAGATTTCAGATGGGGTAATATCCCACCTGAACCCGACCAACTACGACAAGCAGAAAATATGGGATGTTACACATAACCTTTATCGATGATTTCTCATGATACGGGTATTTGTATTTAATGAAATACAAATCTGTGCCTTTCAAAGGTTCAAAGACTTCAAGAATGAAATAGAGAAACAACTTGGCAAAAGTATTAAGGCTTTAAGATCTGATCGAGGAGGAGAATACTTGAGTAAAGAATTTCTGAGTTATCTTAAAGATAATGGAATATTATCTCAATGGGCTCCACCACATACACCTCAACATAAGGTTGTATCTGAGAGAAGAAATCAAACCCTTCTAAACATGGTACGGACCATGATGCCTTCTGCAGACCTACCAAAATCGTTTTGGGGGCATGAACTAGAAACTTTTGTTTATATATTAAATAGAGTTTTGACAAAATCGGTTGATACTATCCTATTTGAGATATTCTTTGGTAAGAGACCAAAGTTATCTCACTTATGAGTATGGGTTGTCCTGCCTTTGTTAAATGGCCACAATCAGACAAACTTGATAGTAAGTCTGACAAGTGTTTATTTGTGGGATATCCGAAAGAATCTTTTTGATATTACTTCTATCTACCCTCCAAAAACAAATTGTTTGTTTCGAAGAAGGCCGTCTTTTTAGAGAATAAGCACATGCTCAAGGGAGATAGTGGGAGTACGATTGAACTTAGTGAAGTTCATGAAGGGCAAACAAATGAGGATCAACCGTCTAATCCCATGTCTATTGAGAGAATAGATGAACCTTCTGATACACAAGAACCTCGTAGATCTAGTAGGATATGTGTGGCACCTGAGAGATATAGATTTCTTATTAGTGACCATAATGACGTATTGCTCATAGATGAAGATGAGCCTACTACCTACAAGGATGTTCTGAATAGTTCAGAATCTAGCAAATGGCTTGAGGCCATGAAGTCAGAGATGGATTCCATGTACAACAACCAAGTATGGACTTTGGTTGATCCACCCAAAGGAATTAAACCTATTGGGTGTAAATGGGTTTTCAAGAAGAAAATGGACATGTATGGTAACTTAGTTGCCTGTAAAGCATGACTAGTGGCAAAGGTTATCATCAACAACATGGTATTGACTATGATGAAACTTTCCCGCCAGTAGCTATGTTGAAATCTATTAGGATACTCCTAGCCATTGTTGCTCATCATGATTATGAGATTTGGAAAATTGATGTGAAAATATCTTTCCTAACTGGAAATCTGACTGAGGAAGTGTAAATGACAAAACCTGAGGGTTTCACATCCAATGATAGCACAAAGGTGTGCAAGCTGCAAAGGTCAATTTATGGACTTAAGCAGACTTCTAGGAGTTGGAACCTCTATTTTGATGAAACAATCAAAGAGTTTGGTTTCATTCAAAACATGGATGAGCCTTGTGTATACAAGAAGGTTAGTGGAAGTGCAATCATTTTCTTATTACTTTATGTAGATGACATATTACTAATAGGAAACGATATATTTGTCTTGCAAACAGTTAGAATTTGGTTGTCCTAACAATTCTCCATAAAAGACCTTGGAGAAGCAACATATATTCTTGAAATAAGGATCTATAGAGATATATTCAAAAGGTTGCTAGGTCTTTCGCAGTCTACATACATAGATAAAGTGCTAAAGAGGTTTAGCATAGAACAATCCAAAAAGGGATTCTTACCCTGTCACATGGTGTAAGCCTTTCAAAGTTGATGTTTTCTAAGACACAGGTTGAAAGGGATCACATGAGTAAAATTCCATATGCCTCTATAGTTGGATCTATCATGTATGTTATGATATGTACTAGGCCCGATGTCTTTTGTACTCACAATTTGATGAGCAGATACCAATCTGACCTTGGTGAGGGTTATTGGGTGGCTATAAAGAATATTCTTAAGTACTTACAAAGGACTAAGGATATGTTCTTAGTATATGGAGAAGGATTTGAAAATAAATGGGCATATTGATACGTGTTTATGTTGTGCGGATGGGCAATAAGTTGGAAAGGTTCCAAACAAGAGATTATTGCCAACTCTGCAACAGAAGCTGAGTACAAAGCAGCTTCTAAAGCATCTAAGGAAAAAAAGATAGAGGGAGTTCCCATGGATGAGAATTTAGCCGACCCGCTTATGAAAGCACTATCCCAAAAGAAACATGATTGTCCTATTAAGTCATTCAGTATTTGATACATGAATGATTGGCTCTAGTACAATTGGAAGTTTGTTAGTGTTGTGCCCTAGATGAAATAACTTGTACATTGTATGTGACACATTCTGTTTTAATAAAATGCATTATTTATCTTACAGTTTGTTTTGTTCACTTTAAGTAATATAACTCTTCGATAAAGTCCCTAGAACAACACTGTGTTAAGGAAATCGTGATAGAGATCATAACATGAGATTCCAACTATACTGGATGGTGTATGTTCTTAAATAGTCCCTAGTCATAGTACTAATGAGACTATACATCATTAATGCATTAAGACTAGCATGTGTTAGACTTCCTGATTTGATCAGGTGCATAACCGTGAGTATTGAGATACTCAAAGTTAACACATGGATTCTTGTTAATGGAACAAGTTCATTGGATGACCTAGCTTTGAGATAATCACATGGTGTAACACCCCACGACTACGTACCCTAAAAGGGTGGGGATGTCGCCCCATCCCATAGGACAAGGGGTCTTTAAAACGAGGTATCAAATACAAAGGCAACCTCCAAGAGATTCAACTTAGATAAATAAAGAAATACTCATATTACAACAGGCTCAACTTGGAGCAAAACGAAATAAAAACAATCAATCATTCAACAGCTTAAACAACAAATGTCTCCTAAGCAAAGATGACAATAATTAGAAAAGCTTCAATTATCAATGCCCGACTAACTTAGCATAGTCTATCTCCTGAAAACATGATGTAAAATAGTGTGAGAATAAATCTCAGTAAGTCCTGTGTGTGCACATGGTGTTTAAAACTGTATGTATATGCAAAGTGGAAAATATTTGTAGAAATATTTGGCAAGTCATAAATAATTTCTCTTTCACAAAGAGTGGGTTTTTCCATAATCATACTTTACACAAAATAATCATCCACTAGAATAAACTGTCATGTCACCACACGTTGGGCTCCATGAGAACAAAAAGGCCAAGGCACCACACTTTGTGCACCTTGTCTGGACTAGATTACCACACATTGGGCGTTCTGATCAAGGTAAGTGTACAGCTCACCGGGTGATATACTCCTCCTTCTCTACACCCAACAAAACCATCCGGGTGTCTATGCCGGGAAAATAAATAATACCTTACCATGTACACATGCTAGCTCGGACCGGCCTGACCAACCAATACTGTCACCTTTTCAAGCAGAGCTTATCTTCTAGAGGTGGCCTCCTGCCAGAAGACTTACTCTAGCCCTCCAAGACTAGTATCGTTAGCCTACCCTTATTGAGTACTCAACGAACATATCCGTCAATTCCTGATTCACAATATTTCCAAACCTTGGCTTTGTAAAACGTGATTTTCTTTAAAAGAGATTTCTAAAAGTTTAAGGAAAAGAAGAGTTTTCTTAATAAAATCGTTAGTTTGACAAAATCGTTTAAAGAATAAATATCCACGTTTACAACCCAAGCACACATAGTTCAACAATAGCTTTACAAAGCTTCACAACATAGACTTGCCATCACAACATTTAACAAAAGAGTTTATGTAAGGACTTACTTGATATGCCTCAGATAAACGAGATAAATTCACAGCTTGCTTTCCTCAATTATCCTCCTGATCTAAACCATATAATATCATGATTAAGGCTTCAACTAATTCGAACATGTGCCAAACTCATTTATTTTCATAACAATTCACAATCCCTAAGATCATATACTATGACCATATATTCAACAAGGTAATAGACATCATCTACTACCTTAAACCTTAATTCCGGCATTAGGGGTAAGTATTTCCATACCTTACAACAACTGGGTAGCAAGATCCCGATGCTCCTATGGTGATTGTCTCGAGTTCGTGGGATTAGAAGAGAAAAGTTGTCTCATTTTTCCTTCCTTATGACCGAGAATGCGTAAAGAGATGAAATCAGCCTTGAGATGGTGTGATTCCGAAGAAGAAAAGGAAGAGAATTGATGGAAGAAAGGAATCAAGAAGTTGAGATGGTTTTTGCTTACCTTGGAGGGTGATCGGTTATTGCTAGGTGTTGTTCTTGAGGTTTTCGAAAATTTGCTATGGAGTTCTTGATGGAATTTTTGTGTAGAATGGAGAGGATACACGGCTGCTATGATTTAGACTTAGAAAAGATTAGTTTAGGGTTAGATAGTGATGTTTAGAAAGACTCCTAATGGCTTTAGGTTTCTTGGATAGCAAGGCCAAAAATTGCAGCTCAAGAGTGCCTTCTTGCTGCCGACTTTGAGAGGGTTTAAGGGAGAAAATATTCTGAAATTTTGCTCCCTTGTGTTGCCAAACTATTGCTCAAGAGAAGGGCTAATTGTGTTCAGAATTTTGGGCCAAACAAACAAGAGTTTGCAAAGGTTTTTAGGGCTGAAATTTCTGTGCGCGTGCAGTAGTTTTGCTGTGCGAAATTGCTGAACAGGAGAGGAAGAGTTTCTGGACTATTTTAGCTGTGGTTCTGCCGAAATTTCCAGAGAAAAAATGAGGGTTTTAGGTGCTGAAAAATAGCTTGATCAGCTGGGGTTTTTCTGTGTGTTTGTGTGCAGAATTTCGGTCGGAATAGGAGTACAATGCTGGCCGAAATTTTCTATACAAAGTTGTCGAAAATCCTGGTTTCCTAGCTGGCCGAAATTCTGGAATTTGTGTGAGTAAAATCTGGTTTTGCACAGAAAAGATAATCTAAATTGATGAAAGATGTTTTAGGGGATTTGAGCTAAGGTTTGAAGGGTTGGATTGTACTTAAAGGTGCTGGAATTTCGGATAGCTTGTGTTAACACAAAGCTGCCGAAATTCTGCTTGGTTTAGGAAGAAAATCCTAGTCGAATTAGGATTGCAATAGAAATCTAATTTGCTAAAGGATTTAGGATAAGATTTCCTAGCTTTAAAAGAGTTTAAGTTGAACTAAAATTCCTCTAAGAAGTGGCGGCACTTGCTGGAAATTTTTTTCCATATTTTCAGCTTAGGTTCTAAGGTTAAAATCAACAAGGTTTCCTACTAGAAAAATGCTTCATTAATTCCAACTATCCATGGCAAGATTTATCTAGCTAAATTCAAGCTGAAATTTTAATTATTAGCTAGGGGTTTTTTGAAAATACTAAGGAATAAAAGCTGAAAACTAAAAGTGAATTTTATTCACATGAAGGTCCTTGAATTTATGAAATAAATATAGAGACTTATTTCCTTCGAATAATGACACTAAAATTTCTCTAGGTTTGCTAGATCTTTTTCGGCCAAGACATGGAAACTCTAAGGAAAGGAATTTTCAAGAAGAGAAACTAACTTCACAAAAAGTAGGATTCGAACTCGGGTCACCAAAGGAAATCACCAACCTCCCCGCTATTGCAAAACAACTCCAATACTAATTTTTTCTACAACCAGTTCTCACCACCCCCCAATACTCATCCTTCCAAATCTTCGACCAAACCTCCCTTATCCAAATCTTTAACAACACAACTATTTCACATCAATTAATTCAAATGCAAGAGTAACGAAAAAATCCACATGCATCCATGCAAATAAAATAATTCTAAGCTACCACATAAGATGCAAAATGTTATGCAATGCATGACTTTTCCCCATAGTCAAAGGTGGTTTTGGGCGGGGTATTACATCCCCTCCCCCTTAAGAGAATTTCGTCCCGAAATTCATATTTCATACCCTTCGACCATATCCGGATTCTTCCTGTCTTAACCATTCCTCCGTTTCCCACGTTGCATCTTGTGCTCCATGATGATCCCAAAGTATCTTCACCATGGGTATCTGCTTGTTTCGAAGAGTCTTAATACTCCGCTCCAAGATCTTGACGGGTCGCTCCACATAACTTAGATTTGGTTGCAACTCCAACGGTTCCTCATTGAGTACATGACTCAGATCGGGGTTGTACCTCTTTAACTGAGAGACATGGAATACATCATGCATCCCGGTTAGACCATCAGGTAGATCCAATCGGTAGGCAACCGGTCCAATTTTCTGTAATATCGGGAACGGTCCCAAATACCTAGGACTCAACTTCCCTCATCTCGGATGTTTCAGGATTCCTCTACTAGGAGTCAACTTCAAGAATGCACGGTCACCTACTTGGAACTCCAGTTCTCTTCTCTTAGAGTTTGCATAGCTTTTTTTTTTTTCGCTTTACGCTGCTCTTAGTCTTTCTCGGATTACCTTGACTTTGTCCGTCATCTCCTAAATGCATATTTCACCAGTCTTCTTAACGTTCCCCTCTTCTGTCCATCTCTAATATATCGGTACTTGGCATTTTCGCCCATACAATGCTTCGTACGGCGCCATTCCGATCGACGACTAATAGCTGTTGTTATATGCTAACTCCGCATGCAGTAAAGACTCAATCCACTTATCTCCAAAGTCCAAGATACATGCTCGGAGCATGTCTTCCAGTATCTGATTGACTCTTTCGAATTGACCGTCTGTCTGCGGATGAGCAGAGGTGCTGAATTTCAGGGTCGTGCCCAAGGACTCCTGGAACATACCCCAGAACCTTGAAGTGAATTTAGGGTCCCTATCCGACACGATGCTCGATGGTACACCATGCAACCTTACAATTTCTCGGGTATATGTCTGAGCCAACTTTTCCATTGAGTCCCTTACGTTTACCGGTATGAAATGCGCTGTCTTGGTCAATCGGTCCACTACCACCCAGATCGCATCTTTGTGTAACTTGGTCATCGGAAGGCCAGTCACATAGTCCATAGTCACCTCTTCCCATTTCCATTAGGGAATCGATAACAGTTGCAGTAAACCTGCAGACTTCTTATGCTCCATCTTAACCTTCTGGCATGTTAGACAGGTTGACACATGCCGAACTACATCCCTCTTCATTCCGGCCCACCAAAATATCCTCTTCAAGTCTTGGTACATCTTTACCTCCCCAGCGTGTATGGTGTATTTGCTCTTATGCGCTTCATCCAGTATCCTCTTCCGTAAGTCTGGGATGTCCGGTACACAAATCCGGTCCGAAAATCACTTCCTCATCTCGCGATCTCTTTCTCCTTGAAAGTTTGAAATTCTGCACTGCCCCGGGGCTCCCCACGGCGACGTACTCGGCCGAATGTAGCCTTGCCTTACCAATTCCTCTAATTGCTCCTTTAACTCCTTCAGCTCCGTCGGTGCCATCCGGTATGGGGTTCTTGACACCGGTTCCGCTCCCGGAATCAGATCCATGGTGAACTCAACTTCTCGCTCAGGGGGTAGGGAAATGAGCTCAACAGGGAAAACATCCGAAAAGTCTTTTACTACCTCTGTACTTTCCAAGGTACACTGGTTCTTAGGTTTGTTCAGGAAGTACGCCAAATATCCCGTACATCCTTTCTTGAGTAACTTCCGGGCTTTAGCACCAGCAATAAGAAATTTCAGTTCCTTCGTTCGCTTGCCGTTGAATTCAATTACATCCCGTCCAGGTCTCACAAACTGCATCGTCTTGATCTTGCAGTCCACACGAGCTCTGTGTTTCGACAACCAGTCCATGCCCAAGATCAAGTCATAATCATCCATGGGCAGGATTATAAGGTCGGCCTCCAGAATCTCCTTCCCTACCTCAACTCCACAACTTCCCATTTTCTTGCCTGCTTCCACCACCTTTCCCAAGGGGAAACTAACTACTAGGGTATAAGGTAGCTCATTTCCTTCCCAACCCAGATGTGATACACACACTTCACTTACATAAAAGTGTATGGATCCTGGATCTATCAGAACATTAACAAGACAACCTTGGATAGAAAGGTTACCTTTAATCACGGCGGCATTCGCTCTGACTTCCTCTCAGTTCAGGGCAAAAACTTTGGCCTTCACCTGAGGCTTCTGGCCTCCCGCTCCGGCTGGTCCAGCAGCGGCGCCTCTATTTCCTCCCATTAGTTGCGCTGGTGCGGTCTGCTCAATCCTTAAGGGTTTGGGGCAGACGTTTCTCAGGTGTCCCGGGTCTCCGCAATTGAAGCACCTCCTCACACCGCCATTACCCCAGCAGTTTCTTTTGGTGTGGCCTCGCTTCCCACAGAGCCGGCAATTCAGGTTGCCTTTCATCAGTCCTGCTACTGGCACTCGAGGCTACTTGCCCCGATTTCCCCAAGGCATAGAGGCCGCGGGTCGCTTGTTGCTTGAACGCCTCATAGGTGGACAATTCGGTTGGAAGGGTCTACTCACCGGTCGATGCCGATCTTCATTTTCTGTCCGGGAAGCTGCATCCACGGCGGCGGAGTACGATGTAGGCGATGATGGAGCCAATGCCTTCCTCAACTCTAGCCTAAGCCCTTTCACGAATTGCCGGGTGCGCTTCTGCTCCGTATCTACCAAGCACTTGCAGTACTTGGACAATTGCATAAATCGGGCTGCATATTGGGCCACGGTCATACCTCCCTGCCTGAAGGTCTGGAATTCATCCTCCCTCTTCTCAGCCACCCATCGAGGAATGTACTCGGCCCGGAAGGCTTTCGTAAAGTCAACCCACGTCCATTCCTGCTCCTCTCTATCCCAATCACTCCGTACCTGCTACCACCATGCTCGAGACGGTCCCCTCAGTCGAAAAGCAGCAAACTTCACCATCCACTCTTCCGAGTACTGCAAAGTAGCGAAGATGTCCTCCATTTGCTCAATTTACTGCTCGGCTATCTCATCCTGTTCCATCTCCCCCTAGAATATGGGAGGCTAGAACTTCAGGAAATGCTACAGGGCTTCATCCTCTCCCCGTGGTGGTTTCCTGGCCACCTTGTCCACTCTTTCCGTTAGATTCTGTAGGATCGACACCATCTTGTTGAAAGCCTGACCCATGGTCACATCTCCTGACCTCTCTGAAGCCAATTCCTGCTCACGTGGTAGGTGCACTTCCACGTCGGGGGTGGAACGATGCATCTGCTCAAATTCTGGGGTGGAGGATGCACTATCCTGCACCATTCTGTTATGCACAACTGTTCTGTGTCTTGGTACCATCTTAATCACATTCATTCAGGGTCAGTTAGTTACCAAGGGGAAAAGAATATGCTTAGATGCATCATCAGTTGATAACAATGTACTTATCTAAAAGAGAATGTGATGATATCGTGCAAGGGTAAATCAAGCAATAAATGAAACTCATGCTTTTCATATAAACCATTCTTTGCAGAAATGAAGGGGTTATCCCATATGACACCCTTTTTATTTAACATTTTAAATAAGCCCTATGAGCAACATGCTCCCTTAAAAGAAATAAACAAACAAAGGTATGCAAATCCCAAAGAAAGAAAAGTAAAAGCTGCTGGTCTTTTATGTTTGACTCGCCCTAGTTTCAACAGAAGCATCGGATTTGTCAGAGGCTAGTTCCACAAGCCAGCCCACGGAGCTATCGGGTCTCCCTATGTAGTCCCTTGCGAAATGAACACTCCCACTTGTGTGAAACCCCGGTCAAAACCAACCTTAGAGTAAGGGGGTTGGGATGCATATCAAACTTTATTTCATAATTAAATATATTTTCATATGATTTCTATGTGCTTTGGATTTGATTTTTATTGTCTTGAAGTCATGTTGGTAAGTATTGTGTGAGAGGGGCAAAATGGTAATTTTTGCCCGAGGTGAAAATAGGGAGATAGATTGTGGATTGAATAGAAAATAATTTTTCTAGTGAAAATAGCAACAGGAGTTGTTGTGGTTTAGTGGTTAGAACCTTGGAATTAATTCTTGAGGTCTTGGGTTCAAATTCCATCATAAAATCTTTAGCTAGATTAAATTTTATTTTTGCTTGGGGGGAATTGGTTTCGGCCCTAAGGGCCTAGAGCAAGGAGTGATGATGTCCTAGGAGAGACATGATAGGAGTAATCTCATTCCACTCCTTTACTCTACTCGAAATTCTTAAAGGGAAATTCATTTTTCCTTGATCTTTGATTTTCCTCAATTCTCAACTCCTTAGTTTGATCAAGATGTTCTAGCCTTTTTCTTTCTAGAAAATTCAGCAAAGTGCTGAGGTCTTTTAGGACCAAAGTGTCTTGCTAAAATACTTCTTATAGTCTAAAAATATGGAAGAGTTGTGGGAAATTCCAAGAGGAAAAATCCCTCTAGTGAGCTTGCTGAAATTTCATTCTAGACTAGTTCGTCTTCCTTCATGGAACGAGCTGAAATTTTCCAGCTTGTTGTCCCTTCAAAATGTCGAGCTTCTTAGCTAACATTCCCACCCAAATACCATAGTCACAAAACACCGAAGAGTTGCCCAATCATATTTATATAGACGGCGATTTACTAAGCACTCAACAAGTTAACTCAATCATATACCAGATACAAAAGAATATTTCTTTTGAATCTACATATTCATAGGTATAGTAACTATGGAAATTTTTAAATGTCAAAAGTAGAGTCATGAAGTTTTCAGACAATGTGCTTTGTAGTTCGGCATCTGATGGTAAAATATCGTCGTAAAAACACCAAAAAGTTTCCCAATCATGTTTATATGGACGGCGAATATACTTAGTACACAACTAGTCAACTCATTCATATACAACATATAAAGATATATTTAATTTGAAGATATATATTCACAGGTATAGAAACTATAGAAATTTTTAATCGCCTAAACTAGAGTCACGATGTTTTTAGACATTGTGCATCAAACGTGGGCTTCTAAAGGTAAACTATCATCCCAAAACGCAATATGGTGGCCCAATCATGTTTATATAGATGCCGGATATGATTAGCCCAAAACAATTGAACTTAATCTTAAACCACAGAAAAATGAATATTTCATTTGAAACTACATATTTACAGGCTCAGTAATTATAGAAATTTTTAAATGTCAAAAGTCAAGTCATGATGTTTTCTGACATTGTGCATTATACACGGCTTTCTGAAGGTACACCATCATCGCAAACCACCGAATTGTTTCCCATCCTTGTTTATTTGAACTCCCGATATAAAAAGCACACAACCGGTCAACTCAATCATAGACCGAATAAGAAAGAATATTTCATTTGAATCTACATATTCATAGGCTTAGTAAATACTGAAAATTTTAAATATGAAAAGTAGAGTCAATAAGTTTTTTGACATTGTGTATTATCGTGTGCTTGTGATGGTAAACTGTAGTGGCAAAACATCGAATGGTTGCGCAATCATGTTTATATTGATGCCCGATATACATGGCCCACAACCAGTGAACTTAATCATATATCACATACAAAAGAATATATTATTAGAAAGTACGTATTCGCAGGCTTAGTGACTATAGAATTTTTAAAATTTCATAAGTTGAGCATAAAGTTTTCTAACATTATGCATCATACATGGGATTCAGATGGTATACCATCGTCGCAAAACAACGAAAAGTTGCCCAATCACGTTTATATAGACGGCCGATAAAGTTATTACACAACTAGTCAACTCATTCATATACAACATATAAAAGAATATTTAATTTGAAGCTATATATTCACAGGTATAGAAACTGTAGAAATTTTCAAATGTCAAAACTAGAGTCACGAAGTTTTTAGACATTGTGCATCAAACGTGGTCTTCTGAAGGTAAACTATCCGCCCAAAACGCAATATGGTGGCCCAATCATGTTTATATAGAAGACAGATATGATTAGCCCAAAACCAATGAACGCAATCTTAAAACACAGAAAAATGAATATTTCATTTGAAACTACATATTTACAGGCTCAGTAATTATAGAAATTTTTAAATGTCAAAAGTCAAGTCATGATTTTTTCTGACATTGTGCATTATACACGGCTTTCTGAAGGTACACCATCATCGCAAAACACCGAATTGTTTCGCATCCTTGTTTATTTGAACTCCCGATATAAAAAGCACACAACCGGTCAACTCAATCATAGACCGCATAAGAAAGAATATTTCATTTGAATCTACAGATTCACAGGCTTAGTAACTACTGAAAATTTTAAATATGAAAAGTAGAGTCAATAAGTTTTTTGACATTGTGTATTATCGTGTGCTTGTGATGGTAAACTGTAGTGGCAAAACATTGAATGGTTGCCGAATCATGTTTATATTGATGCCCGATATACATGGCCCACAACCAGTGAACTTAATCATATATCACATACAAAAGAATATATTATTAGAAAGTACATATTCGCAGGCTTAGTGACTATAGAATTTTTAAAATTTCATAAGTTGAGCATAAAGTTTTCTAACATTATGCATCATACGTGGGATTCAGATGGTATACCATCGTCGCAAAACACCGAAAAGTTGCCCAATCACGTTTATATAGACGGCCGATATAGTTATTACACAACTAGTCAACTCATTCATATACAACATATAAAAGAATATTTAATTTGAAGCTATATATTCACAGGTATAGAAACTATAGAAATTTTTAAATGTCAAAACTAGAGTCACGAAGTTTTTAGACATTGTGCATCAAACGTGGACTTCTGAAGGTAAACTACCCTCCCAAAACGCAATATGGTGGCCCAATCATGTTTATATAGAAGACAGATATGATTAGCCCAAAACCATTGAACGCAATCTTAAAACACAGAAAAGTGAATCTTTCATTTGAAACTACATATTTACAGGCTCAGTAATTATAGAAATTTTTTAATGTCAAAAGTCAAGTCACGATGTTTTTTGACATTGTGCGTTATAGGCGGCTTTCGGAAGGTACACAATCGTCGCAAAACACCGAATGGTTTCTCATCCTTTTTTATTTGAACGCCCAATATAAAAAGCACACAACCGGTCAACTCAATCATAGACCGCATAAGAAAAAATATTTCATTTGAATCTACATATTCACAGGCTTAGTAACTACTGAAAATTTTAAATATGAAAAGCAGAGTAAAGAAGTTTTTTGACATTTTGTATTATCGTAGGCTTCTGATGGAAAACTATAGTGGCAAAACATCGAATGGTTACCCAATCATGTTTACATTGAAGCCCGAAATACATAGCCCACAACCAGTCAACTTAATCATATAACACATACAAAAGAATATGTTATTAGAAAGTACATATTCGCAGGCTTAGTGACTATAGAGTTTATAAAATTTCATAAATAGAGCATACAGTTTTCTAACTTTATGCATCATACGTGGGCTTTTGATGGTATACCATCGTCGCAAATTACCGAAGAGTTGCCCAATCATATTTATATAGACGACGATATACTAAGCACTCAACAAGTTAACTCAATCATATACCACAAACAAAAGAATATTTCATTTCAATCTGCATATTCAGAGGCATAGAAACTATGGAAATTTTTAAATGTCAAAAGTAGAGTCATGAAGATTTCAGATACTATGCATTATAGTTTGGCATCTGATGGTAAAATATCATCGCAAAACACCGAAAAGTTGCCCAATCATGTTTATATAGACGGTTGATATACTTAGTACACAACTAGTCAACTCATTCGTATACAACATATAAAGGAATATTTAATTTGAAGCTATATATTCACAGGTATAGAAACTATAGAAATTTTTAAATGTCAACACTAGAGTCACAAAGTTTTTTGACATTGTGCATCAAACGTGGACTTCTAAAGGTAAACTATCATCCCAAAACGCAATATGGTGGCCTAATCATGTTTATATAGATGTCGGATATGATTAGCCCAAAACCATTGAACTTAATCTTAAAACACAGAAAAATGAATATTTCATTTGAAACTACATATTTACAGGCTCAGTAGTTATAGAAATTTTTAAATGTCAAAAGTCAAGTCATGATGTTTTCTGACATTGTGCATTATACACTGCTTTCTGAAGGTACTCCATCGTCGCAAAACAGCGAATGGTTTCCCATCCTTGTTTATTTGAACACCCGATATAAAAAGCACACAACCGGTCAACTCAATCACAGACCGCATATGAGAGAATATTTCATTTGAATCTACATATTCACAGGCTTAGTAACTACTGAAAATTTTAAAAACGAAAAATAGAGTCAAGAAGTTTTCTGACATTGTGTAATATTGTGGGTTTCTGGTGGTAAACTATTATGGCAAAACACTGAATGGTTGCCCAATCGTGTTTTTATTGATGCCCGATATACATGCCCACAACCGGTCAACTTAATCATATAGCACATACAAACGAATGCATTATTAGAAAGTACATATTCGTAGGCTTAGAGACTATAGAATTTTTTAAATTTCAAAAGTAGAGCATAAAGTTTTCTGACATTATGCATCATACCTGGGATTCCGATGGTATACCTACATCACTAAACACCGAAGAGTTGCCCAATCATATTTATATAGACGGCGATATACTAAGCACTCAACAAGTTAACTCAATCATATACCACACACAAAAGAATATTTCATTTGAATCTACAGATTCATAGGCATAGTAACTATGCAAATTTTTAAATGTCAAAAGTAGTGTCATGAAGTTTTCAGACAATGTGCATTATAGTTTGGCATCTGATGGTAAAATATCGTCGCAAAACACCGAAAAGTTGCCCAATGATGTTTATATAGACGGCCGATATACTTAGTACACAACTAGTCAACTCATTCATATACAACATATAAAGGAATATTTAATTTGAAGCTATATATTCACAGGTATAGAAACTATAGCAATTTTTAAACGTCAAAACTAGAGTCACGAAGTTTTTAGACATTGTTCATCAAACGTGGGCTTCTGAAGGGAAACTATCGTACCAAAACGCAATATGTTGGCCCAATCATGTTTATATAGATGTCGGATATGATTAGCCCAAAACCATTGAACTCAATCTTAAAACACAGAAAAATGAATATCTCATTGAAACTACATATTTACAGGCTCAGTAATTATAGAAATTTTTAAATGTCAAAAGTCAAGTCATGACGTTTTCTGACATTGTACGTTATAGGTGGCTTTCTGATGGTACACCATCGTCGCAAGACACCAAATGGTTTCCCATCCTTCTTTATTTGAACGCCCTATATAAAAAGCACACAACCAGTCAACTTAATCATAGACCGCATAAGAAAAAATATTTCATTTGAATCTACATATTCACAGGCTTAGTAACTACTTAAAATTTTAAATATGAATAGTTGAGTCAAGAAGTTTTTTGACATTGTGTATTATCGTGGGCTTCTGATGGTTAACTATCCTGGCAAAACATCGAATTGTTACCCAATCATGTTTATATTGATGCCCGATATACATGGCCCACAACTGGTCAACTGAATCATATAGCACATACTAACGAATACATTATTAGAAAGTACATATTCGCAGGCTTATTGACTATAGAATTTTTTAAATTTCAAAAGTAGAGCATAAAGTTTTCAGACATTATGCATCATACGTGGGATTCCGATGGTATACCATCGTCACAAAACACCGAAGAGTTGCCCAATCATATTTATATAGACGGCGATATACTAAACACTCAACAAGTTAACTCAATCATATACCACATACAAAAGAATATTTCATTTGAATCTACATATTCATAGGCTTAGTGACAACGGAAATTTTTAAATGTCAAAAGTAGGGTCATGAACTTTTTAGACAATGTGCATTAAAATTTGGCATCTAATGGCAAAATATCGTTGCAAAACATCGAAAAGTTACCCAATCGTGTTTATATGGACGGCCGGTATAGTTAGTACACAACTAGTCAACTCATTCATATACAACATATAAAAGAATATTTAATTTGAAGCTATATATTCACAGGTATAGAAACTATAGAAAATTTTAAATGTCAAAACTAGAGTCACGAAGTTTTTAGACATTGTGCATCAAACATGGACTTCTGAAGGTAAGCTATCGTCCCAAAACGCAATATGGTGGCCCAATCATGTTTAATTAGATGCCGGATATGAATAGTCCAAAACCATTGAACTTAATCTTAAACCACGGAAAAATGAATATTACATTTGATACTATATAATTACAGGCTCAGTAATTATAGAAATTTTTAAATGTCAAAAGTTAAGTCATAATGTTTTCAGACAATGTGCGTTATACGTGGCTATCTGAAGGTACACCATCGTCGCAAAACACCAATTGTTTTCCCATCCTTGTTTGTTTGAACGCCCGATATAAAAAGCACACAACCGGTTAACTCAATCATACACCGCATAAGAAAGAATATTTCAATTGAATCAACATATTCACAGGCTTAGTAACTGCTGAAAATTTTAAATATGAAAAGTAGAGTCAAGAAGTTTTTGACATTGTGTATTATCGTGTGCTTCTGATGGTTAACTATTGCGGCAAAACATCGAATGGTTGCCCAATCAAGTTTATAGTGATGCCCGATATACATGGCCCACAACCAGTCAACTTAATCATATAGCACAAACAAAAGAATAAATTATTAGAAAGTACATATTCGCGGGCTTAGTGACTATCGAATTTTTTAAATTTCAAAAGTAGAGCATAAAGTTTTCTAACATTATGCATCATACGTGGGCTTCCGATGGTATACCATCGTCACAAAACACCGAAGAGTTGCCCAATCATATAGACGGCGATTTACTAAGCACCCAACAAGTTAACTCAATCATATACCAGATACAAAAGAATATTTCTTTTGAATCTACATATTCATAGGCATAAGCACAATTGAAATTTTTAAATGTCAAAAGTAGAATCATGAAGTTTTCAGACAATGTGCAATATAGTTTGGCATCTGATGGTAAAATATCGTCGCAAAACACCGAAAAGTTGCCCAATCATGTTTATATAGACGGCCGATATACTTAGTACACAACTAGTCAACTCATTCATATACAACATATAAAGGAATATTTAATTTGAAGCTATATATTCACAGCTATAGAACCAATAGAAAATTTTAAACGTCAAAACTACAGTCTCGAAGTTTATAGACATTGTACATCAAATGTGGTCTTCTGAAGGTAAACTATCGTCCCAAAACGCAATATGGTTGCCCAATCATGTTTATATAGATGCCGGATATGATTAGCCCAAAACCATTGAACTCAATCTTAAAACACAGAAAAATGAATATTTCATTTGAAACTACATATTTACAGGATCAGTAATTATAGAAATTTTTAAATGTCAAAAGTCAAGTCATGATGTTTTTTGACATTGTGCGTTATACGCGGTTTTCTGAAGGTACACCATCGTCGCAAAACACCGAATGGTTTCCCATCCTTCTTTATTTGAACGCCCTATATAAAAAGCACACATACGGTCAACTCAATCATAGACCGCATAAGAAAAAATATTTCATTTGAATCTACATATTCACAGGCTTAGTAACTACTGAAAATTTTAAATATGAAAAGTAGAGTCAAGAAGTTTTTTGACATTGTGTATTATCGTGGGCTTCTGATGGTTAACTATAGTGGCAAAACATCGAATTGTTACCCAATCATGTTTATATTGATGCCCGATATACATGGCCCACAACCGGTCAACTTAATAATATAGCACATACAAACGAATACATTATTAGAAAGTACATATTCGCAGGCTTAGTGACTATGGAATTTTTTAAATTTCAAAAGTAGAGCATAAAGTTTTCTGACATTATGCATCATACTTGGGATTCCGATAGTATACCATCGTCACAAAACACCGAAGAGTTGCCCAATCATATTTATATAGACGGCGATATACTAAACACTCAACAAGTTAACTCAATCATATACCACATACAAAAGAATATTTCATTTGAATCTACATATTCATAGGCTTAGTAACTACGGAAATTTTTAAATGTCAAAAGTAGAGTCATGGAATTTTTAGACAATGTGCATTAAAATTTGGCATCCGACGGTAAAATATCGTCGCAAAACACCGAAAAGTTGCCCAATCATGTTTATATAGACGGCCGATATAGTTAGTACACAACTAGTCAACTCATTCATATACAACATATAAAAGAATATTTAATTTGAAGCTATATATTCACAGGTATAGAAACTATAGAAATTTTTAAATGTCAAAACTAGAGTCACGAAGTTTTTAGACATTGTGCATCAAACGTGGGCTTCTGAAGGTAAACTATCGTCCCAAAACGCAATATGGTGGCCCAATCATGTTTATATAGATGCCGGATATGATTAGCCCAAAACCATTGAACTCAATCTTAAAACACAGAAAAATGAATATTTCATTTGAAACTACATATTTACAGGCTCAGTAATTATAGAAATTTTTAAATGTCAAAAGTCAAGTCATGATGTTTTTTGACATTGTGCGTTATACGCGGCTTTCTGAAGGTACACCATCGTCGCAAAACACCGAATGGTTTCCCATCCTTGTTTATTTGAACGCCCGATATAAAAAGCACACAACCGGTCAACTCAATCATAGACCGCATAAGAAAGAATATTTCAATTGAATCTACATATTCACAGGCTTAGTAACTGCTGAAAATTTTAAATATGAAAAGTAGAGTCAAGAAGTTTTTTGACATTGTGTATTATCGTGGGCTTCTGATGGTTAACTATTGTGGCAAAACATCGAATGGTTGCCTAATCAAGTTTATAGTGATGCCCGATATACATGGCCCACAACCAGTCAACTTAATCATATAGCACATACAAAAGAATAAATTATTAGAAAGTACATATTTGCAGGCTTAGTGACTATCGAATTTTTTAAATTTCAAAAGTAGAGCATAAAGTTTTCTATCATTATGCATCATACGTGGGATTCCGATGGTATACCATCGTCACTAAACACCGAAGAGTTGCCCAATCATATTTATATAGACGGCGATTTACTAAGCACTCAACAAGTTAACTCAATCATATACCAGATACAAAAGAATATTTCTTTTGAATCTACAAACTCATAGGCATAGTAATAATGGAAATTTGTAAATGTCAAAAGTAGAGTCATGAAGTTTTCAGATAATGTGCATCATTGTTTGGCATCTGATGGTAAAATATCGTCGCAAAACACCAAAAAATTGCCCAATCATGTTTATATAGACGACCGATATACTTAGTACACAACTAGTCAACTCATTCTTATAGAACATATATAGGAATATTTAATTTGAAGCTATATATTCACAGGTATAGAAACTATAGAATTTTTTAAACGTCAAAACTTGAGTCACTAAGTTTTTAGACATTGTGCATCAAACGTGGGCTTCTGAAGGTAAACTATCGTCCCAAAACGCAATATGGTGGCCCAATCATGTTTATATAGATGCCGGATATGATTAGCCCAAAACCAATGAACTTAATCTTAAACCATAGAAAAATCAATATTTCATTTGAAACTACATAATTACAGGCTCAGTAATTATAGAAATTTTGTAAATGTCAAAAGTCAAGTCATGATGTTTTCTGACATTGGGCATTATACGTGGCTTTCTGAAGGTACACCATCATCGCAAAACAACGAATGTTTTCCCGTCCTTGTTTATTTGAACGCCCGATATAAAAAGCACACAACTGGTCAACTCAATCATGGGCCGCATACGAGAGAATATTTCATTTGAATCTACATATTCACAGGCTTAGTAACTACCGAAAATTTTAAAAATGAAAAATAGGGTCAAGAAGTTTTCTGACATTGTGTATTATCATGAGTTTCTGATGGTAAACTATTGTGGCAAAACACCGAATGGTTACCCAATCATGTTTATAATGATGCCCGATATACATGGCCCACAACCGGTCAACTTAATCATATAGCACATACAAATGAATACATTATTTGAATGTACATATTCGCAGGCTTAGTGACTATCGAATTTTTAAATTTCAAAAGTAGAGCATAAAGTTTTCTACATTATGCATCATACGTGGGTTCCGATGGTATACCATCGTCACAAAACGCCGAAGAGTTGCCCAATCATATTTATACAGCCCGCGATATACAAAGCACTCAACAAGTTAACTCAATCATATACCACATACAAAAGAATATTTCATTTGAATCTACATATTCATAGGCTTAGTAACTACGAAAATTTTTAAATGTCGAAAGTAGAGTCATGAAATTTTTATACAATTTGCATTAAACTTTGGCATCTGACGATAAAATATCGTCCCAAAACACCGAAAAGTTGCCCAATCATGTTTATAGAGACGGCCAATATAGTTAGTACACAACTAGTGAACTCATTCATATACAACATATAAACGAATATTTAATTTGAAGCTATGTATTCACAGGTATAGAAACTATAGAAATTTTTAAACGTCAAAACTAGAGTCACGAAGTTTTTAGACATTGTGCATCAAACGTGGGCTTCTGAAGGTAAGCTATCGTCCCAAAACGCAATATGGGGGCCCAATCATGTTTATATAGATGCCGGATATGATTAGCCCAAAACCATTGAACACAATCTTAAAACACAGAAAAATGAATTTTTCATTTGAAACTACATATTACCAGTATCAGTAATTATAGAAATTTTTAAATGTCAAAAGTTAAGTCATAATGTTTTCTGACATTGTGCGTTATACGCGGCTTTCTGAAGGTACACCATCATCGCAAAACACCGATTGTTTTCCCGTCCTTGTTTATTTGAACGCCCGATATAAAAAGCACACAACCAGTCAACTCAATCATAGACCGCATAAGAAAGAATATTTCAATTGAATCTACATATTCACATGCTTAGTAACTGCTGAAAATTGTAAATATGAAAAGTAGAGTCAAGAAATTTTTCGACATTGTGTATTATCGTGTGCTTGTGATGGTTAACTATTGTGGCAAAACATCGAATGGTTACCCAATCATACTTATATTGATGCCCGAAATACGTGGCCCACAACCGGTCAACTTAATCGTATAGCACATACAAACGAATACATTTTTAGAAAGTACATATTCGCAGGCTTAGTGACTATAGAATTTTTTTAATTTCAAAAGTCGAGCATAAAGTTTTCTGACATTATGCATCATACGTGGGATTCCGATGGTATACCGTCGTCACAAAACGCCGAAGAGTTGCCTAATCATATTTATACAGCCCGCGATATACAAAGCACTCAACAAGTTAACTCAATCATATACTGCATACAAAAGAATCTTTCATTTGAATCTACATATTCATAAGGCTTAGTAACTACGAAAATTTTTAAATGTCGAAAGTAGAGTCATGAAATTTTTAGACAATGTGCATTAAAATTTGGCATCTGACGGTAAAATATCATCACAAAACACAGAAAAGTTGCCCAATCATGTTTATATAGACGGCCGATATAGTTAGTACACAACTAGTAAACTCATTCGTATACAACATATAAAGGAATATTTAATTTGAAGCTATATATTCACAGGTATAAAAACTATAGAAATTTTTAAATGTTAAAACTAGAGTCACGAAGTTTTTAGACATTGTGCATCAAACGTGGGCTTCTGAAGGTAAACTATCATCCCAAAACGTAAAATGGTGGATCAATCATGTTTATATAGATGCCGGATATGATTAGCCCAAAACCATTGAACTCAATCTTAAAACACAAAAAAATGAATATTTCATTTGAAACTACATATTACTAGTCTCAGTAATTATAGAAATTTTTAAATGTCAAAAGTTAAGTCATAATGTTTTCTAACATTGTGCGTTATACGCGGCTTTCTGAAAGTACACCCTCGTCGCAAAACACCGAATGGTTTCCCATCCTTGTTTATTTGAACGCCCGATATAAACAGCACACAACCGGTCAACTCAATCATAGACCGCATAAGAAAGAATATTTCAATTGAATCTACATATTCACAGGCTTAGTAACTGCTGAAAATTTAAAATATGAAAAGTAGAGTCAAGAAGTTTTTTGACGTTGTGTATTATCTTGGGCTTCTGATGGTTAACTATTGTGGCAAAACATCGAATGGTTGCCCAATCAAGTTTATAGTGATGCCCGATATACATGGCCCACAACCAGTCAACTTAATAATATAGCACTTACAAAAGAATAAATTATTAGAAAGTACATATTCGCAGGCTTAGTGACTATCAAATTTTTTAAATTTGAAAAGTAGAGCATAAAGTATTCAACATTATGCATCATACGTGGGCTTCCGATAGTATACCATCGTCACAAAACACCGAAGAGTTGCCCAATCATATTTACATAGACGGCGATTTACTAAGCACTCAACAAGTTAACTCAATCATATACCAGATACAAAAGAATATTTCATTTGAATCTACATATTCATAGGCGTAGTAACCATGGAAATTTTTAAAGGTCAAAAGTAGAGTCATGAAGTTTTCAGATAATGTACAATATAGTTTGGCATCTGATGGTAAAATGTCGTCGCAAAACACCATAAAGTAGCCCAATCATGTTTATATAGACGGCCGATATACTTAGTACACAACTAGTCAACTCATTCATATACAACTTATAAAGGAATATTTAATTTGAAGCTATATATTCACAGGTATAGAAACTATAGAAATTGTTAAACGCCAAAACTAGAGTCATGAAGTTTTTAGACATTGTGCATCAAACGTGGGCTTCTGAAGATAAGCTATTGTCCCAAAACGCAAAATGGTGGCCTAATCATGTTTATATAGATGCCGGATATGATTAGCCCAAAACCATTGAACTTAATCTTAAACCACAGAAAAATGAATATTTCATTTGAAACAACACATTTACAAGCTCAGTAATTATAGAAATTTTTAAATGTCAAAAGTCAAGTCATGATGTTTTCTGACATTGTGCATTATACGCGGCTTTCTGAAGGTACACCATCGTCGCAAAATAACGAATTATTTCCCATCCTTTTTTATTTGAACGCCCGATGTAAAAAGCACACAACCGGTCAACTCAATCATAGACCGCATATGAAAGAATATTTCAATTGAATCTACATATTCACAGGCTTAGTAACTGCTCAATATTTTAAATATGAAAAGTAGAGTCAATAAGTTTTTTGACATTGTGTATTATCGTGGGCTTCTGATGGTTAACTATTGTGGCGAAACATCGAATGGTTGCCCAATCAAGTTTATAGTGATGCCCGATATACATGGCCCACAACCAGTCAACTTAATCATATAACACATACAAAAGAATAAATTATTAGAAAGTACATATTCGCAGGCTTAGTGACTATCGAATTTTTTAAATTTGAAATGTAGAGCATAAAGTTTTCTAACAATATGCATCATACTTGGGCTTCCGATGGTATACCATCGTCACAAAACACCAAAGAGTTGCCCAATCAGATTTATATAGACGGTGATTTACTTAACACTCAACAAGTTAACTCAATCATATACCAGATACAAAAGAATATTTCTTTTAAATCTACATATTCATAGGCATAGTAACTATGGAAAATTTTAAATGTCAAAAGTAGAGTCATGAAGTTTTCAGACAATGTGCATTATAGTTTGGCATCTGATGGAAAAATATCGTCGCAAAACACCAAAAAGTTGCCCAATCATGTTTATATAGACGGCTGATATACTTAGTACACAACTAGTCAACTCATTCATATGCAACATATAAAGGAATATTTAATTTGAAGCTATATACTCACAGGAATAGAAACTATAGAAATTTTTAAACGTTAAAACTACAGTCACGATGTTTATAGACATTGTGCATCAAACGTGGGCTTCAGAAGGAAAACTGTCCTCCCAAAACGCAATATGGTGGCCCAATCATGTTTATATAGATGCCGGATATGATTAGCCCAAAACCATTGAACTTAATCTTAAACAACTGAAAAATGAATATTTCATTTGAAACTACATATTTACAGGCTCAGTAATTATAGAAATTTTTAAATGTCAAAAGTCAAGTCATGATGTTTTCTGACATTGTGCGTTATACGCGGCTTTCTGAAGGTACACCATCATCGCAAAACACCGAATGGCTTCCCATCCTTGTTTATTTGTACACCCGATATAAAAAGCACTCATCTGGTGAACTCAATCATAGGCCGCATACGAGAGAATATTTCATTTGAATCTACATATTCACAGGCTTAGTACCTACCGAAAATTTTAAAAATGAAAAATAGAGTCAAGAAGTTTTTTGACATTGTGTATTATCGTGAGTTTCTGATGGTAAACTATTGTGGCAAAACACCGAATGGTTGCCCAATCATGTTCATAATGATGCCCGATATACATGGCCCACAACCGGTCAACTTAATCATATAGCACATACAAATCAATACATTATTAGAAAGTACATATTCACAGGCTTATTGTCTATCGAATTTTTTAAATTTCAAAAGTAGAGCATTAAGTTTTCTGACTTTATGCATCATACGTGGGATTCCGATGGTATACCGACATCACAAAACACCAAGGAGTTGCCTAATCATATTTATATAGACGGCGATATACTAAGCACTCAACAAGTTAACTCAATCATATACCACATACAAAAGAATATTTCATATGAATCTACATATTCATAGGCTTAGAAACTGCGGAAATTTTAAAATGTTGAAAGTAGAGTCATGAAATTTTTAGACAATGTTCATTAAAATTTGGCATCTGACGGTAAAATATCGTTTTAACACACCGAAAAGTTGCCCAATCATGTTTATATAGACGGCCGATATAGTTAGTACACAACTAGTAAACTCATTCGTATACAACATATAAAAGAATATTTAATTTGAAGCTATATATTCACAGGTATAGAAACTATATAAATTTCTAAATGTTAAAACTAGAGTCACGAAGTTTTTAGACATTGTGCATCAAACGTGGGCTTCTGAAGGTAAACTATCGTCCCAAAACGAAATATGGTGGCCCAATCATGTTTATATAGATGACGGATAGGATTATCCCAAAACCATAGAACTCAATCTTAAAACACAGAAAAATGAATATTTCATTTGAAACTACATATTACCAGGCTCAGAAATTATAGAAATTTTTAAATGTCAAAAGTTAAGTCATAATGTTTTCTGACATTGTGCGTTATACGCGGCTTTCTGAAAGTACACCATCGTCGCAAAACACTGAATGGTTTCCCATCCTTGTTTATTTGAACGCCCGATATAAAAAGCACACAACCGGTCAACTCAATCATAGACCGCATAAGAAAGAATATTTCAATTGAATCTACATATTCACAGGCTTAGTAACTGCTGAAAATTTAAAATATGAAAAGTAGAGTCAAGAAGTTTTTTGACGTTGTGTATTATCGTGGGCTTCTGATGGTTAACTATTGTGGCAAAACATCGAATGGTTGCCCAATCAAGTTTATAGTGATGCCCGAAATACAAGGCCCACAACCAGTCAACTTAATCATATAGCACATTCAAAAGAATAAATTATTAGAAAGTACATATTCGCAGGCTTAGTGACTATCGAATTTTTTAAATTTGAAAAGTAGAGCATAAAGTATTCTAACATTATGCAACATACGTGGGCTTCCGATGGTATACCATCGTCACAAAACACCGAAGAGTTGCCCAATCATATTTATATAGACGGCGATTTAATAAACAGTCAACAAGTTAACTCAATCATATACCAGATACAAAAGAATATTTCTTTTGAATCTACATATTCATAGGCATAGAAACTATGCAAATTTTTAAATGTCAAAAGTAGAGTCATGAAGTTTTCAGACAATGTGCAATATAGTTCGGCATCTGATGGTAAAATATCGTCGCACAACACCGAAAAGTTGCCCAATCAAGTTTATATAGACGGCCGATATACTTAGTACACAACTAGTCAACTCATTCATATACAGCATATAAAGGAATAATTAATTTCAATCTATATATTGACAGGTATAGAAACTATAGAAATTTTTATTCGTCAAAACTAGAGTCACGAAGTTTTTAGACATTGTGCAACAAACGTGGGCTTCTGAAGGTAAACTATCGTCCCAAAACGCAATATGGTGGCTCAATCAAGTTTATAAAGATGCCGGATATGATTAGCCCAAAACCATTGAACTTAATCTTAAACCACAGAAGGTACACCATCGTCGCAAAACACCGAATTGTTTCCCATCCTTTTTTATTTGAACTCTCGATATAAAAAGCACCCAACCGGTTAAATCAATCATAGACCGCATAAGAAAGAATATTTCATTTGAAAATACATATTCACAGGCTTAGTAACTACTGAAAATTTTAAATATGAAAAGTAGAGTCAAGAAGTTTTTTGACATTGTGTATTATCGTGTGCTTTTGATGGTAAACTGTAGTGGCAAAACATCGAATGGTTGTCCAATCATGTTTATATTGATGCCCGATATACATGGCCCACAACCAGTCAACTTATGCATATAGCACATAGAAAAGAATATATTAATAGAAAGTACGTATTCGCAGGCTTAGTGACTATAGAACTTTTAAAATTTCATAAGTTGAGCATAAAGTTTTCGAACATTATACATCATTCGTGGGATTCCGATGGTATACCATCGATGCAAAACATTGAAAAGTTGCCCAATCACGTTTATATAGACGGCCGATATAGTTATTACACAACTAGTCAACTCATTCATATACAACATATAAAAGAATGTTTAATTTGAAGCTATATATTCACAGGTATAGAAACTATAGAAATTTTTAAATTTGCTAAACTCGAGTAACGAAGTTTTTAGACATTGTGCATCATCCCAAAACTATCATCCCAAAACGCAATATGGTGGCCCAATCAGGTTTATGTAGAAGCTGGTTATGATTAGCCCAAAACCATTGAACGCAATCTTAAAACACAGAAAAATGAATATTTCATTTGAAACTACATATTTACAGGCTCAGTAATTATAGAAATTTTTTAAGGTCAAAAGTCAAGATGTTTTCTGACATTGTGCATTATAGGCGGCTTTCTTAAGGTACACAATCGTCGCAAAACACCGAATGGTTTCCCATCCTTCTTTATTTGAACGCCCTGTATAAAAAGGACACAACCGATAAACTTATTCATAGTCCGCATAAGAAAAAATATTTCATTTGAATCTACATATTCACAGGCTTAGTAACTACTGGAAATTTTAAATATGAAAAGTAGAGTCAAGAATTTTTTTGACATTGTGTATTATCGTGGGCAAAACTATAGTGGCAAAACATCGAATGGTTACCCAATCATGTTTATATTGATGCCCGATATACATAACCCACAACCAGTCAACTTAATCATATAACACATACAAAAGAATATTTTATTAGAAAGTACATATTTACAGGCTTAGTGACTACAGAATTTTTAAAATTTTATAAGTAGAGCATAAAGTTTTCTAACTTTATGCCTCATACGTGGGCTTCTGATGGTATACCATCGTTCCAAAATACCGAAAAGTTGCCCAATCATATTTATATAGACGGCGATATACTAAGCACTCAACAAGTTAACTCAATCATATACCACATACAAAAGAATATTTTATTTCAATCTACATATTCAAAGGCTAAGTAACTCTGGAAATTTTTCAATGTCAAAAGTAGAGTCATGAAGTTTTCAGACATTGTGCATTATAGTTTGGCATCTGATGGTAAAATATCGTCACAAAACACCGAAAAGTTGCCCTATCATGTTTATAGAGACGGCCGATCTACTTAGTACACAACTAGTCAACTCATTCATATACAACGTATAATGGAATATTTAATTTGAAGCTATATATTCACAGGTATAAAACTAGAGAAATTTTTAAACGTCAAAACTAGAGTCACGAAGATTTTAGACATTGTGCATCAAACGTGGGCTTCAGACGGTAAACTATCGTCCCAAAACGCAATATGGTGGCCCAATGATGTTTATATAGATGCCAGATATGATTAGCCCAAAACCATTGAACGCAATCTTAAAACACAGAAAAATGAATATTTCATTTCAAACTACATATTTACAGGCTCAGTATTTATAGAAATTTTTTAATGTCAAAAGTCAAGATGTTTTCTAACATTGTGCGTTATAGGCGGCTTTCTGAAGGTACACCATCATCGCAAAACACCGAATGGTTTCCCATCCCTCTTTATTTGAACGCCCTATATAAAAAGCACACATCCGATCAACTTAATCATAGACCGTATAAGAAAAATTATTTCATTTGAATCTACATATTCACAGGTTTAGTAACTACTGAAAATTTTAAATATGAAAAGTACAGTCAAGAAATTTTTTGACATTGTGTATTATCGTGGGATTCTGATGGTTAACTATTGTGGCAAAACATCGAATTGTTACTCAATCATGTTTATATTGATGCCCGATATACATAGCCCACAACCAGTCAACTTAATCGTATAGCACATACAAAAGAACAAATTATTAGAGAGTACATATTCGCAGGCTTAGTGACTATAGAACATTTAAAATTTCATAAGTTGAGCATAAAGTTTTCGAACAATATGCATCATTCGTGGGATTCCGATGGTATACCATCGACGCAAAACATTGAAAAGTTGCCCAATCACATTTATATAGATGGCCAATATAGTTATTACACAACTAGTCAACTCATTCATATACAACATATAAAAGAATGTTTAATTTGAAGCTATATATTCACAGGTATAGAAACTATAGAAATTTTTAAATGTCAAAACTAGAGTCACGATGTTTTTAGACATTGTGCATCAAACGTGGGCTTCTGAAGGTAAACTATCGTCCCAAAACGTATTATGGTGGCCCAATCATGTTTATATAGATGTCGGATAGGATTATCCCAAAACCATTGAACTCAATCTTAAAACACATAAAAATGAATATTTCATTTGAAACTACATATTACCAGGCTCAGTAATTATAGAAATTTTTAAATGTCAAAAGTTAAGTCATAATGTTTTCTGACATTGTGCGTTATACGCGGCTTTCTGAAAGTACACCCTCGTCGCAAAACACCGAATGGTTTCCCATCCTTGTTTATTTGATCGCCCGATATAAAAAGCACACAACCGGTCAACTCAATCATAGACCGCGTAAGAAAGAATATTTCAATTGAATCTACATATTCACAGTCTTAGTAACTGCTGAAAATTTAAAATATGAAAAGTAGAGTCAAGAAGTTTTTAGACATTGTGCATCAAACGTGGGCTTCTGAAGGTAAACTATCATCCCAAAACACAATATGGTGGCCCAATCATGTTTGTATAGAAGCCGGATATGATTAGCCCAAAACCATTGAACGCAATCTTAAAACGCAGAAAAATGAATATTTCATTTAAAACTACATATTTACAGGCTCAGTAATTATAGAAATTTTTTAATGTCAAAAGTCATGATGTTTTCTGACATTGTGCGTTATAGGCGGCTTTCTGAAGGTACACAATCGTCGCAAAACACCGAATGGTTTCCTATCCTTCTTTATTTGAATGCCCTATATAAAAAGCACACAACCCATCAACTTAATCATAGACCGCATAAGAAAAAATATTTCATTTGAATCTACATATTCACAGACTTAGTAACTACTGAAAATTTTAAATATGAAAAGTAGAGTCAAGAAGTTTTTTGACATTGTGTATTATCGTGGGCAAAACTATAGTGGCAAAACATCGAATGGTTACCCAATCATGTTTATATTGATGCCCGATATACATAGCCCACAACCAGTCAACTTAATCGTATAGCACATACAAAAGAATATATTATTAGAGAGTACATATTCGCAGGCTTAGTGACTATAGAACTTTTAAAATTTCATAAGTTGAGCATAAAGTTTTCGAACATTATGCATCATTCGTGGGATTCCGATGGTATACCATCGACGTAAAACGTTGAAAAGTTGCCCAATCACATTTATATAGACGGCCAATATAGTTATTACAGAACTAGTAAACTCATTCGTATACAACATATAAAAGAATATTTAATTTGAAGCTATATATTCACAGGTATAGAAACTATAGAAATTTCAAAATGTTAAAACTAGAGTCACGATGTTTTTTGACATTGTGCATCAAACGTGGGCTTCTGAAGGTAAACTATCGTCCCAAAACGTAATATGGTGGCCCAATCATGTTTATAAGAAAAAATATTTCATTTGAATCAACATATTCACAGGCTTAGTAACTACTGAAAATTTTAAATATGAAAAGTAGAGTCAAGAAGTTTTTTGACATTGTGTATTATCGTGGGCAAAACGATAGTGGCAAAACATCGAATGGTTACCCAATCATGTTTGTATTGATGCCCGATATACATAGCCCACAACCAGTCAACTTAATCGTATAACACATACAAAAGAATATATTATTGGAAAGTACATATTCGCAGGCTTAGCGACTATAGAATTTTTAAAATTTCATAAGTAGAGCATAAAGTTTTCTATCTTTATGCCTCATACGTGGGCTTCTGATGGTATTCCATCGTCGCAAAACACCGAAGAGTTGCCTAATCATATTTATATAGACGGCGATATACTAAGCACTCAACAAGTTAACTCAATCATATACCACATATAAAAGAATAATTCATTTCAATCTACATATTCAAATGCTAAGTAACTATGGAAATTTTTCAATGTCAAAAGTAGAGTCATGAAGTTTTCAGACATTGTGCATTAAAGTTTGGCGTCTGATGGTAAAGTATCGTCACAAAACAACGAAAAGTTGCCCTATCATGTTTATAGAGACGGCCGATATACTTGGTACACAACTAGTCAACTCATTCATGTACAATATATAATGGAATATTTAATTTGAAGGTATATATTCACAGGTATAAAAACTATAGAAATTTTTAAACGTCAAAACTAGAGTCACGAAGTTTTTAGACATTGTGCATCAAACGTGGGCTTCAGAAGGTAAACTATCGCCCCAAAACGCAATATGGTGGCCCAATGATGTTTATATAGATGCCAGATATGATTAGCCCAAAACCATTGAACTCAATCTTAAATCACAAAAAAATGAATATTTCATTTGAAACTACATATTTACAGACTCGGTAATTATAGAAATTTTTAAATGTCAAAAGTCAAGTCATGATGTTTTCTGACATTGTGCATTATATGCGGCTTTCTGAAGGTACACCATCATCGCAAAACACCGAATGGTTTCCCATCCTTCTTTATTTGAAGGCCCTATATAAAAAGCACACATCCGGTCAACTTAATCATAGACCGCATAAGAAAAAATATTTCATTTGAATCTACATATTCACAGGCTTAGTAACCATTGAAAATTTTAAATATGAAAAGTAGAGTCAAGAAATTTTTGACATTGTGTATTATCGTGGGCTTCTGATGGTTAACTATAGTGGCAAAACATCGAATTGTTACCCAATCATGTTTATATTGATGCCCGATATACATAGCCCACAACCAGTCAACTTAATCGGATAGCACATACAAAAGAATATATTATTAGAGAGTACATATTCGCAGGCTTAGTGACTATAGAACTTTTAAAATTTCATAAGTTGTGCATAAAGTTTTCGAACATTATGCATCATTCGTGGGATTCTGATGGTATACCATCGACGCAAAACATTGAAAAGTTGCCCAGTCACGTTTATATAGACGGCCGATATAGTTATTACACAACTAGTCAACTCATTCATATACAACATATAAAAGAATGTTTAATTTGAATCTATATATTGATAGGTATAGAAACTATAGAAATTTTTAAATGTCAAAAGTAGAGTCATGAAGTTTTCAGACAATGTGCATTATAATTTGGCATCTGATGGTAAAATATCGTCGCAAAACACCAAAAAGTTGCCCAATCATTTTTATATAGACTGCCGATATACATAGGACACAACTAGTCAACTCAATCATGTACAACATATAAAAGAATATTTAATTTAAAGCAATATATTCACAGGCATAGAAACTATAGAAATTTTTAAATGTCAAAACTAGAGTCACGAAGATATTAGACATTGTGCATCGAACGTGGGTTTCTGATGGTAAACTATCGTCCCAAAGCACAATATGGTGGCCCAATCATGTTTATATCGATGCCGGATATGATTAGACAAAAACCATTGAACTCAATCTTAAACCAAAGAAAAATGAATATTTCATTTGAAACTACATATTTACAGGATTAGTAATTATAGAAATTTTTAAATGTCAAAAGTCAAGTTATGATGTTTTCTGACATTGTGCGTTATACGTGGCTTTCTGAAGGTACTCCATCGTCGCAAAACACCGAATAGTTTCCCATCATTGTTTATTTGAACACCCGATTTAAAAAGTACACAACCGGTCAACTCAATCATAGACCGCATACGAGAGAATATTTTATTAGAATCTACATACTCACAGGCTTAGTAACTACCGAAAATTTTAAAAACGAAAAATAGAGTCAAGAAGTTTTCTGACGTTGTGTATTATCGTGGGTTTCTGATGGTAAACTATTGTGGCAAAACACCGAATGGTTGCCCAAATCATGTTTATAATGATGCCCAATATACATGGCCCACAACCGGTCAACTTAATCATATAGCACATACAAACGAATACATTATTAGAAAGTACATATTCGCAGGCTTAAAGACTATAGAATTTTTTCAATTTCAAAAGTAGAGCATAAAGTTTTTTGACATTATGCAGCATACGTCGGATTCCGATGGTATACCATCGTCACAAAACATCGAAGAGTTGCCCAATGATATTTATATAGACGACGATATACTAAACACTCACCAAGTTAACTCAATCATATACCAGATACAAAAGAATATTTCATTTGACTCTACATATTCATAGGCTTAGTAACTACGGAAATTTTTAAATGTCAAAAGTAGAGTCATGAAATTTTTAGACAATGTGCATTAAAATTTGGCATCTGACGGTAAAATATCGTCGCAAAATACCGAAAAGTTGCCCAATCATGTTTAAATAGACGGCCGGTATAGTTAGTACACAACTAGTCAACTCATTCATATAGAACATATAAAAGAATATTTAATTTGAAGCTATATATTCACAGGTCTAGAAACTATAGAAATTTTTAAACGTTAAAACTAGAGTCACGAAGTTTATAGACATTGTGCTTCAAACGTGGGCTTCTGAAGGTAAACTATCATCCCAAAACGCAATATGGTGCCCCAATCACGTTTATATTGATGCCGGATATGATTAGCCCAAAACCATTCAACTCAATCTTAAAACACAGAAAAATGAATATTTTATTTGAAACTACATATTTACAGGCTCAGTAATTATAGAAATTTTTAAATATCAAAACTTAAGTTATAATGTTTTCTGACATTGTGCGTTATACGCGGCTTTCTGAAGGTACACCATTGTCGCAAAACACCGAATGGTTTCCCATCCTTGTTTATTTGAACGCCCGATATAAAAAGCACACAACCGGTCAACTCAATCATAGACCGCATAAGAAAGAATATTTCAATTGAATCTACATATTCACAGGCTTAGTAACTGCTGAAAATTTAAAATATGAAAAGTAGATTCAAGAAGTTTTTTGACGTTGTGTATTATCGTGGGCTTCTGATGGTTAACTATTGTGGCAAAACATCAAATGGTTGCCCAATTAAGTTTATAGTGATGCCCGATATACGTGGCCCACAACCAGTCAACTTAATCATAGAGCACATACAAAAGAATAAATTATTAGAAAGTACATATTCGCAGGCATAGTGACTTTCGAATTTTTTAAATTTGAAAAGTAGAGCATAAAGTTTTCTAACATTATGCATCATACGTGGGCTTCCGATGGTATGCCATCGTCTCAAAACACCGAAGAGTTGCCCAATCATATTTATATAGACGGTGATTTACTAAACACTCAACAAGTTAACTCAATCATATACCAGATACAAAAGAATATTTCTTTTGAATCTACGTATTCATAGGCATAGTAACTATGCAAATTTTTAAATGTCAAAAGTAGAGTCATGAAGTTTTCAGACAATGTGCATTATAGTTCGGCATCTAATGGTAAAATATTGTCGCAAAACACCGAAAAGTTGCCAAATCATATTTATATAGACGGCCGATATACTTAGTACACAACTAGTCAACTCATTCATATACAACAAATAAAGGAATATTTAACTTGAAGCTACATATTGACAGGTATAGAAACTATAGAAAATTTTAATCGTCAAAACTAGAGTCACAAAGTTTTTAGACATTGTGCAACAAACGTGGGATTCTGAAGGTAAACTATGGTCCCAAAACGCAATATGGTGGCCCAATCATGTTTATGTAGATGACGGATATGATTAGCACAAAACCATTGAACTTAATCTTCAACCACAGAAAAATGAATATTTCATTTCAAACAACATATTTACAGGCTCAGTAATTATAGAAATTGTTAAATGTCAAAGGTCAAGGCATGATGTTGTCTGACATTGTGCGTTATACGCGGCTTTCTGAAGGTACACCATCGTCGCAAAACACCGAATTGTTTCCCATCCTTGTTTATTTGAACTCCCGATATAAAAAGCACCCAATTGGTCAAATCAATCATAGACCGCATAAGAAAGAATATTTCATTTGAATCCACATATTCACAGGCTTAGTAACTACTGAAAATTTTAAATATAAAAAGTAGAGTCAAGAAGTTTTTTGACATTGTGTATTATCGTTGGCTTTTGATGGTAAACTGCAGTTGCAAAACATCGAATGGTTGCCCAATTATGTTTTTATTGATGCCCGATATACATGGCCCACAAGTAGTCAACTTAATCATATTGCACATACAAAAGAATATATTTTTAGAAAGTACGTATTCGCAGGTTTAGTGACTATAGAAATTTTAAAATTTCAAAAGTTGAGCATAAAGTTTTCTAACATTATGCATCATTCGTGGGATTCCGATGGTATACCATCGACGCAAAACACTGAAAAGATGCCCAATCACGTTTATATAGATGGTCGATATAGTTATTACACAACTAGTCAACTAATTCATATACAACATATAAAAGAATTTTTAATTTGAAGCTATATATTCACAGGAATAGAAACAATAGAAATTTTTAAACGTCAAAACTAGAGTCACGAAGTTTTTAGACATTGTGCATCAAACGTGGGCCTCTGATGGTAAACTATCGTCCCAAAAAGTAATATGGTGGCCCAATCATGTTTATATAGAGGCCGGATATGATTAGCCCATAACCATTGAACTTAATCTTAAACCACAGAAAAATGAATATTTCATTTGAAACTACATATTTACAGGCTCAGAAATTATAGAAATTTTTAAATGTCAAAAGTCAAGTCATGATGTTTTCTGACATTGTGCGTTATACGCGGCTTTCTGAAGGTACACCATCGTCGCAAAACACCGAATTGTTTCCCATCCTTGTTTTTTTGAACTCCCGATATAAATAGCACCCAACCGGTCAAATCAATCATAGACCGCATAAGAAAGAATATTTCATTTGAATCCACATATTCACAGGCTTAGTAACTACAGAAAATTTTAAATATAAAAAGTAGATTCAAGAAGTTTTTTGACATTGTGTATTATCGTTGGCTTTTGATGGTAAACTGCAGTTGCAAAACATCGAATGGTTGCCCAATAATGTTTTTATTGATGCCCGATATACATGGCCCACAACCAGTCAACTTAATCATACATCACATACAAAAGAATATATTATTAGAAAGTACGTATTTGCAGGCTTAGTGACTATAGAACTTTTAAAATTTCAAAAGTTGAGCATAAAGTTTTCTAACATTATGCATCATTCGTGGGTTTCCGATGGTATACCATCGACGCAAAACACTGAAAAGTTGCCCAATCACGTTTATATAGATGGCCGATATAGTTATTACACAACTAGTCAACTAATTCATATACAACATATAAAAGAATTTTTAATTTGAAGCTATATATTCACAGGTATAGAAACAATAGAAATTTTTAAACGTCAAAACTAGTGTCATGAAGTTTTTAGAAATTGTGCATCAAACGTGGGCCTCTGAAAGTAAACAATCGTCCCAAAACGCAATATGGTGGCCTAATCATGTTTATATAGATGCCGGATATCATTAGCCCATAACCATTGAACTTAATATTAAACCACAGAAAAATGAATATTTCATTTGAAACTACATATTTACAGGCTCAGAAATTATAGAAATTTTTAAATGTCAAAAGTCAAGTCATGATGTTTTCTGACATTGTACGTTATACGCGGCTTTCTGAAGGTACACCATCATCGCAAAACACCGAATTGTTTCCCAACCTTGTTTTTTTGAACTCCCGATATAAAAAGCACCCAACCGGTCAAATTAATCATAGACCGCATAAGAAAGAATATTTCATTTGAATCCACATATTCACAGGCTTAGTAACTACTGAAAATTTTAAATATAAAAAGTAGAGTCAAGAAGTTTTTTGACATTGTGTATTATCGTTGGCTTTTGATGGTAAACTGCAGTTGCAAAACATCGAATGGTTGCCCAATCATGTTTTTATTGATGCCCGATACACATGGCCCACAACTAGTCAACTTAATCATACAGCACATACAAAAGAATATATTCTTAGAAAGTACGTATTCGCAGGCTTAGTGACTATAGAACTTTTAAAATTTCAAAAGTTGAGCATAATGTTTTCTAACATTATGCATCATTCGTGGGATTCCGATGGTATACCATCGACGCAAAACACTGAAAAGTTGCCCAATCACGTTTATATAGATGGCCGATATTGTTATTACACAACTAGTCAACTAATTCACATAAAACATATAAAAGAATTTTTAATTTGAAGCTATATATTCACATGTATAGAAACAATAGTAATTTTTAAACGTCAAAACTAGAGTCACGAAGTTTTTAGACATTGTGCATGAAACGTGGGCCTCTGAAGGTAAACGATCGTCCCAAGACGCAATATGGTGGCCCAATCATGTTTATATAGATGCCGGATATGATTAGCCCATAACCATTGAACTTAATCATAAACCACAGAAAAATGAATATTTTATTTGAAACTACATATTTACAGGCTCAGTAATTATAGAAATTTTTAAATGTCAAAAGTCAAGTTATAATGTTTTCTGACATTGTGCGTTATACGCGGCTTTCTAAAGGTACACCATTGTCGCAAAACACCGAATGGTTTCCGATCCTTGTTTATTTGTACGCCGATATAAAAAGCACACAACCGGTCAACTCAATCATAGACCGCATAAGAATGAATATTTCATTTGAATCTACATATTCACAGGCATAGTAACTACTGAAAATTTTAAATATAAAAAGTAGAGTCAAGAAGTTTTTTGACATTGTGTATTATCGTGGGCTTTTAATAGTAAACTGTAGTGGCAAAACAACAAATTGTTACCCAATCATGTTTATATTGATGCCCGATATACATAGCCCACAACCAGTCAACTTAATCGTATAACACATACAAAAGAATATATTATTAGAAAGTACATATTCGCAGGCATAGTGACTATAGAATTTTTAAAATATCAGAAGTAGAGCATAAAGTTTTATAACATTATGCATCATTCGTGGGATTCCGATGGTATACCATCGACGCAAAACCCTGAAAAGTTACCCAATCACGTTTATATAGATGGCCGATATTGTTATTACACAACTAGTCAGGTCATTCATATACAACATATAAAAGAATATTTAATTTGAAGCTATATATTCACAGGTAAAGAAACTATAGAAATTTTTAAACGTCAAAACTAGTGTCACGAAGTTTTTAGAAATTGTGCATCAAACGTGGGCCTCTGAAGGTAAACAATCGTCCCAAAACGCAATATGGTGGCCCAATCATGTTTATATAGATGCCGGATATGATTAGCCCATAACCATTGAACTTAATATTAAACCACAGAAAAATGAATATTTCATTCGAAACTACATATTTACAGGCTCAGTAATTATAGAAATTTTTAAATGTCAAAAGTCAAGTCATGATGTTTTCTGACATTGTGCGTTTTACGCGGCTTTCTGAAGGTACACCATCGTCGCAAAACACCGAATTGTTTCCCAACCTTATTTTTTTGAACTCCCGATATAAAAAGCACCCAACCGGTCAAATCAATCATAGACCGCATAAGAAAGAATATTTCATTTGAATCCACATATTCACAGGCTTAGTAACTACTGAAAATTTTAAATATAAAAAGTAGAGTCAAGAAGTTTTTTGACATTGTGTATTATCGTTGGCTTTTGATGGTAAACTGCAGTTGCAAAACATCGAATGGTTGCCCAATCATGTTTTTATTGATGCCCGATACACATGGCCCACAACTAGTCAACTTAATCATACAGCACATACAAAAGAATATATTCTTAGAAAGTACGTATTCGCAGGCTTAGTGACTATAGAACTTTTAAAATTTCAAAAGTTGATCATAATGTTTTCTAACATTATGCATCATTTGTGGGATTCCGATGGTATTCGCAGGCATAGTGACTATAGAATTTTTAAAATATCAGAAGTAGAGCATAAAGTTTTATAACATTATGCATCATTTGTGGGATTCCGATGGTATACCATCGACGCAAAATCCTGAAAAGTTACCCAATCACGTTTATATAGATGGCCGATATTGTTATTACACAACTAGTCAGCTCATTCATATACAACATATAAAAGAATATTTAAGTTGAAGCTATATATTCACAGGTATAGAAACTATAGAAATTTTTAAACGTCAAAACTAGTGTCACGAAGTTTTTAGAAATTGTGCATCAAACGTGGGCCTCTGAAGGTAAACAATCGTCCCAAAACGCAATATGGTGGCCCAATCATGTTTATATAGATGCCGGATATGATTAGCCCAAAACCATTGAACTTAATCTTAAACCACAGAAAAAAGAATATTTCATTTGAAACTGTATATTTACAGGCTCAGTAATTTTAGAAATTTTTAAATATCAAAACATAAATTATAAAGTTTTCTGACATTGTGCGTTATACGCGTCTTTCTGAAGGTACATCAACGTCGCAAAACACCGAATGGTTTCCCATCCTTGTTTATTTGAACGCCCGATATAAAAAGCACCCAACCGGTTAAATCAATCATAGACCGCATAAGAAAGAATATTTCATTTGAATCTACATATTCCCAGGCTTAGTAACTACTGAAAATTTTAAATATAAAAAGTAGAGTCAAGAAGTTTTTTGACTTTGTGTATTATCGTTGGCTTTTGATGGTAAACTGTAGTGGCAAAACATCGAATGGTTGCCCAATCATGTTTAAATTGATGCCCGATATACATGGCCCACAACCAGTCAACTTAATCATATAGCACATACAAAAGAATATATTATTAGAAAGTACTTATTCGAAGGCTTTGTAACTATAGAACTTTTAAAATTTCAAAAGTTGAGCATAAAGTTTTCTAACATTATGCATCATTCGTGGGATTCCGATGGTATACCATCGACGCAAAACTCTGAAAAGTTGCCCAATCACATTTATATAGATGGCCGATATAGTTATTACACAACTAGTCAACTAATTCATATACAACATTTAAAAGAATTTTTATTTTGAAGCTATATATTCACAGGTATAGAAACAATAGAAATTTTTAAACGTCAAAACTAGAGTCACGAAGTTTTTAGACATTGTGCATTAAATGTGGGCCTCTGAAGGTAAATTATCGTCCCAAAATGCAATATGGTGGCCCAATCATGTTTATATAGATGCCGGATATGATTAGCCCATAACCATTGAACTTAATCTTAAACCACAGAAAAATGAATATTTCATTTGAAACTACACATTTACAGGCTCAGTAATTATAGAAATTTTTAAATGTCAAAAGTCAAGTCATGATGTTTTCTGACATTGTGTGTTATACGCGGCTTTCTGAAGGTACACCATCGTCGCAAAACACCGAATGGTTTCCCATCCTTGTTTATTTGAACTCCCGATATAAAAAGCACACATCCGGTAAACTCAATCATAGACCGCATAAGAAAGAATATTTCATTTGAATCTACATATTCACAGGCTTAGTACCTACTGAAAATTTTAAATATGAAAAGTAGAGTCAAGAAGTTTTTTGACATTGTGCAATATCGTGGGCTTTTGATAGTAAACTGTAGTGGCAAAACAACAAATTATTACCCAATCATGTTTATATTGATGCCCGATATACATAGCCCACAACCAGTCAACTTAATCGTATAGCACATACAAAAGAATATATTATTAGAAAGAACATATTCGCAGGCATACTGACTATAGAATATTTAAATTATCGTAAGTAGAGCATAAAGTTTTATAACATTATGCATCATTCGTGGGATTCCGATGGTATACCATAGACGCAAAACCCTGAAAAGTTACCCAATCACGTTTATATAGATGGCCGATATAGTTATTACACAACTAGTCAGCTCATTCATATACAACATATAAAAGAATATTTAATTTGAGGCTATATATTCGCAGGTATAGAAACTATAGAAATTTTTCAATGTCAAAACTAGAGTCATGAAGTTTTTAGACATTGTGCATCAAACGTGGGCTTCTTAAGGTAAACTACTGTCCCAAAACGCAATATGGTGGCCCAATCATGTTTATATATATGCCGGATATAATTAGCCGAAAACAATTGAACTCAATCTGAAAACACAGAAAAATGAATATTTCATTTGAAACTACATATTTACAGGCTCAGTAATTATAGAAATTTTTAAATGTCAAAAGTGAAGTCATAATGTTTTCTGACATTGTGCGTTATACGCGGCTTTCTGAGGGTACACCATCGTCGCAAAACACCGAATTGTTTCCCATCCTTGTTTATTTGAACGCCCGATATAAAAAGCACATAACCGGTCAACTCAATCATAGACCACATAAGAAAGAATATTTCATTTGAATCTACATATTCACAGGCATAGTAACTACTGAAAATTTTAAATATGAAAAGTAGAGTCAAGAAGTTTTTTGACATTGTGTATTAAACTATACTGGCAAAACATCGAATGGTTGCCCAATCAAGTTTATATTGATGCCTGATATACATAGCCCACAACCAGTCAACTTAATCATATAGCACATACAAAAGAATAAATTTTTAGCAAGTACATATTCGAAGGCTTAGTGACTATCGAATTTTTTAAATTTGAAAAGTAGAGTATAAAGTTTTCTAACATTGTGCATCAAACGTGGGCTTCCGATGGTATACCATCGGTTGCTCAATAATTTTTATTTAGACGGCGATTTACTAAGCACTCCACGAGTTAACTCAATCATATACCAGATAAAAAAGAATAATTCTTTTGAATCTACATATTCAAAGGCTTAGTAACTATGGAAATTTTTAAATGTCAAAAGCAGAGTCATGAAGTTTTCAGACAATGTGCATTATAGTTTGGCATCTGATGGTAAAATATCGTCGCAAAACACCGAAAAGTTGCCCAATCATGTTTATATAGACGACCGATATAGTTAGTACCCAACTAGTCAACTCATTCATATACAACATATAAAGGAATATTTAATTTGAAGCTATATATTCACAGGTATAGAAATTATATTAATTTTTAAACGTCAAAACTAGAGTCACGAAGTTTTCAGACATTGTGCATCAAACGTGGGCTTCTGAAGGTAAACTATCGTCCCAAAACGCAATATGGTGGTCCAATCATGTTTATATAGATGCCGGATATGATTAGCCCAAAACCATTGAACTTAATCTTAAACCACAGAAAAATGAATATTTCATTTGAAACTACATATTTACAGGCTCAGTAATTATTGAAATTTTTAAATGTTAAAAGTCAAGTCATGATGTTTTCTGACATTGTGCGTTATACGCGGCTTTCTGAAGGAACACCATCGTCGTAAAACACCAAATTGTTTCCCATCCTTGTTTATTTAAACGCCCGATATAAAAAGCACACAACCGGTCAACTCAATCATAGACCGCATAAGAAAGAATATTTCATTTGAATCTACATATTCACAGGCTTAGTAACTACTGAAAATTTTAAATATGAAAAGTAGAGTCAAGAAGTTTTTTGACATTGTGTATTATCGTGGGCTTTTGATGGTAAACTATAGTGGCAAAACATCGAATGGTTGCCCAATCATGTTTATATTGATGCCCGATATACATGGCCCACAACCAGTCAACTTAATCATATAGCACATACAAAAGAATATATTATTAGAAAGTACGTATTCGCAGGCTTAGTGACTATAGTATTTTTAAAATTTCATAAGTTGAGCATAAAGTTTTCTAACATTATGCATCATACGTGGGCTTCCGATGGTTTACCCTCGTCGCAAAACAACGAAAAGTTGCCCAATCATGTTTATATAGACGGCCGATATAGTTAGTACACAACTAGTCAACTCATTCATATACAACATATAAAAGAATATTTAATTTTAAGCTATATATTCACAGGTATAGAAACTATAGAAATTTTTAAATGTCAAAACTAGAATCATGAAGTTTTTAGACATTGTGCATCAAACGTGAGGTTCTGAAGGTAAACTATCGTCCTAAAACGCATTATGGTGGCCCAATCATGTTTAAATAAATGACGGATATGATTAGCCCAAAACCATTGAACTCAATCTTAAAACACAGAAAAATGAATATTTGATTTGAAACTACATATTTACAGGCTCAGTAATTATCGAAATTTTTAAATGTCAAAAGTAAAGTCATGATGTTTTCTGACATTGTCCATTATAGGCAGATTTCTGAAGGTACACCATCATCGCAAAGCACCGAATGGTTTCCCATCCTTTTTTATTTGAACACCCAATACAAAAAGCACACAACCGGTCAACTCAATCATAGACCGCATAAGAAAAAATATTTCATTTGGATCTACATATTCACAGGCTTAGTAACTACTGAAAATTTTAAATATGAAAAGTTGAGTCAACAAGTTTTTTGACATTGTGTGTTGTCGTAGGCTTCTGATGGTAAACTATATTGGCAAAACATTGAATGGTTACCCAATCATGTTTATATTGATGCCCGATATACATTGCCCACAACCAGTCAACTTAATCATATAGCACATACAAAAGAATATATTATTAGAAAGTACATATTCGCAGGCTTAGTGACTATAGAATTTTTAAAATTTCATAAGTAGAGCATAAAGATTTCTAACATTATGCATCATACGTGGGCTTCTGATGGTATACCATCGTCGTAAAACACCAAAGAGTTGCCCAATCATATTTATATAGACGACGATATAATAAGCACTCAACAAGTTAACTCAATCATATACCCCATACAAAAGAATATTTCATTTCAATCTACATATTCAAAGGCTTAGTAACTACAGAAAATTTTCAATGTCAAAAGTAGAGCCATGAAGTTTTCAGACAATGTGCATTATAATTTGGCATCTGATGGTAAAATATCGTCACAGAACACCAAAAAGTTGCCCAATCTTGTTTATATAGACGTCCGATATACTTAGTACACAACTAGTCAACTCATTCATATACAACATATAAAGGAATATTTAATTTGAAGCTATATATTCACAGGTATAGAAACTATAGAAATTTTTAAACGTCAAAACTAGAGTCACGAAGTTTTTAGACATTGTGCATCAAACGTGGGCTTCTGAAGGTAAACTATCATCCCAAAACGCAATATGGTGGCCCAATCATGTTTATATAGATGCCGGATATGATTAGCCCAAAACCATTGAACTTAATCTTAAACCACAGAAAAATGAATATTTCATGTAAAACTACATATTTACAGGCTCAATAATTATAGAAATTTTTATACGTCAAAAGTCAAGTCATGATGTTTTCTGACATTGTGCGTTATACCCAGCTTTCTGAAGGTACATCATCTTCGCAAAACACCGAATTGTTTCCCATCCTTGTTAGTTTAAACGCACGATATAAAAAGCACACAACCGGTCAACTCAATCATAGACCACTTAAGAAAGAATATTTCATATGAATCTACATATTCACAGGCTTAGTAACTACTGAAAATTTTAAATATGAAAAGTAGAGTCAAGAAGTTTTTTGACATTGTGTATTAAACTATAGTGGCAAAACATCGAATGGATGGACAATCATGTTTATATTGATGCCCGATATACATGGCCCACAACCAGCCGACTTAATCATATAGCACATGCAAAAGAATATGTTATTAGAAAGTACGTATTCGCAGGCTTAGTGACTATAGAATTTTTAAAATTTCATAAGTAGAGAATAAAGTTTCTAACATTATGCATCATGCGTGGGCTTCTGATGGTATACCATCGTCGTAAAACACCAAAGAGTTGCCCAATCATATTATATAGACGGCGATATACTAAGAACTCAACAAGTTAACTCAATCATATACTACATACAAAAGAATATTTCATTTCAATCTACATATTCAAAGGCTTAGTAACTATGGAAATTTTTCAATGTCAAAAGTAGAGTCGTGAAGTTTTCAGACAATGTGCATTATAATTTGGCATCTGATGGTAAAATATCGTCGCAAAAGACCAACTAGTCATGTTTATATAGACGTCCGATATACTTAATACACAACTAGTCAACTCATTCATATACAACATATAAAGGAATATTTAATTTAAAGCTATATATTTACAAGTATAGAAACTATAGGAATTTTTAAACGTCAAAACTAGAGTCACGAAGTTTTTAGACATTGTGCATCAAACGTGGGCTTCTAAAGGTAAACTATCGTCCCAAAACGCAATATGGTGTCCCAATCATGTTTATATAGATGCCGGATATGATTAGGCCAAAACCTTTGAACTTAATCTTAAACCACAGAAAAATGAATATTTCATTTGAAACTACATATTTACAGGCTCAGTAATTATTGAAATTTTTAAATGTCAAAAGTCAAGTCATGATGTTTTCTGACATTGTGCATTATAGGCAGCTTTCTGAAGGTACACCATCATCGCAAAACACCGAATGGTTTCCCATCCTTCTTTATTTGAACGCCCTATATAAAAAGCACACAACCGGTCAACACAATCGTAGACCGCATAAGAAAAAATATTTCATTTGGATCTACATATTCACAGGCTTAGTAACAACTGAAAAGTTTAAATATGAAAAGTAGAGTCAACAAGTTTTTTGACATTGTGTATTGTCGTAGGCTTCTGATGGTAAACTATAGTGGCAAAACATTGAATGGTTACCCAATCATGTTTATATTCATGCCCGATATACATAGCCCACAACTAGTCAACTTAATCATATAGCACATACAAAAGAATAAATTTTTAGCAAGTACATATTCGAAGGCTTAGTGACTATCGAAATTTTTAAATTTGAAAAGTAGAGTATAAAGTTTTCTAACATTATGCATCAAACGTGGGCTTCCGATGGTATACCATCGTCACAAAACACTGAAGAGTTGCTCAATAATTTTTATTTAGACGGGGATTTACTAAGCACTCCACGAGTTAACTCAATCATATACCAGATAAAAAAGAATAATTCTTTTGAATCTACATATTCAAAGGCTTAGTAACTATGGAAATTTTTAAATGTCAAAAGCAGAGTCATGAAGTTTTCAGACAATGTGCATTATAGTTTGGCATCTGATGGTAAAATATCGTCGCAACACACCGAAAAGTTGCCCAATCATGTTTATATAGACGGCCGATATAGTTAGTACCCAACTAGTCAACTCATTCATATACAACATATAAAGGTATATTTAATTTGAAGCTATATATTCACAGGTATAGAAACTATAGGAATTTTTAAACGTCAAAACTAGAGTCACGAAGTTTTCAGACAATGTGCATCAAATGTGGGCTTCTGAAGGTAAACTATCGTCCCAAAACGCAATATGGTGGTCCAATCATGTTTATATAGATGCCGGATATGATTAGCCCAAAACCATTGAACTTAATCTTAAACCACAGAAAAATGAATATTTCATTTGAAACTACATATTTACAGGCTCAGTAATTATTGAAATTTTTAAATGTTAAAAGTCAAGTCATGATGTTTTCTGACATTGTGCGTTATACGCGGCTTTCTGAAGGAACACCATCGTCGTAAAACACCAAATTGTTTCCCATCCTTGTTTATTTAAACGCCCGATATAAAAAGCACACAACCGGTCAACTCAATCATAGACCGCATAAGAAAGAATATTTCATTTGAATCTACATATTCACAGGCTTAGTAACTACTGAAAATTTTAAATATGAAAAGTAGAGTCAAGAAGTTTTTTGACATTGTGTATTATCGTGGGCTTTTGATGGTAAACTATAGTGGCAAAACATCGAATGGTTGCCCAATCATGTTTATATTGATGCCCGATATACATGGCCCACAACCAGTCAACTTAATCATATAGCACATACAAAAGAATATATTATTAGAAAGTACGTATTCGCAGGCTTAGTGACTATAGTATTTTTAAAATTTCATAAGTTGAGCATAAAGTTTTCTAACATTATGCATCATACGTGGGCTTCCGATGGTTTACCCTCGTCGCAAAACAACGAAAAGTTGCCCAATCATGTTTATATAGACGGCCGATATAGTTAGTACACAACTAGTCAACTCATTCATATACAACATATAAAAGAATATTTAATTTTAAGCTATATATTCACAGGTATAGAAACTATAGAAATTTTTAAATGTCAAAACTAGAATCATGAAGTTTTTAGACATTGTGCATCAAACGTGAGGTTCTGAAGGTAAACTATCGTCCTAAAACGCATTATGGTGGCCCAATCATGTTTAAATAGATGCCGGATATGATTAGCCCAAAACCATTGAACTCAATCTTAAAACACAGAAAAATGAATATTTGATTTGAAACTACATATTTACAGGCTCAGTAATTATAGAAATTTTTAAATGTCAAAAGTCAAGTCATGATGTTTTCTGACATTGTCCATTATAGGCAGATTTCTGAAGGTACACCATCATCGCAAAGCACCGAATGGTTTCCCATCCTTCTTTATTTGAACACCGAATACAAAAAGCACACAACCGGTCAACTCAATCATAGACCGCATAAGAAAAAATATTTCATTTGGATCTACATATTCACAGGCTTAGTAACTACTGAAAATTTTAAATATGAAAAGTTGAGTCAACAAGTTTTTTGACATTGTGTGTTGTCGTAGGCTTCTGATGGTAAACTATATTGGCAAAACATTGAATGGTTACCCAATCATGTTTATATTGATGCCCGATATACATTGCCCACAACCAGTCAACTTAATCATATAGCACATACAAAAGAATATATTATTAGAAAGTACATATTCGCAGGCTTAGTGACTATAGAATTTTTAAAATTTCATAAGTAGAGCATAAAGATTTCTAACATTATGCATCATACGTGGGCTTCTGATGGTATACCATCGTCGTAAAACACCAAAGAGTTGCCCAATCATATTTATATAGACGGCGATATAATAAGCACTCAACAAGTTAACTCAATCATAACCACATACAAAAGAATATTTCATTTCAATCTACATATTCAAAGGCTTAGTAACTACAGAAAATTTTCAATGTCAAAAGTAGAGCCATGAAGTTTTCAGACAATGTGCATTATAATTTGGCATCTGATGGTAAAATATCGTCGCAGAACACCAAAAAGTTGCCCAATCTTGTTTATATAGACGTCCGATATACTTAGTACACAACTAGTCAACTCATTCATATACAACATATAAAGGAATATTTAATTTGAAGCTATATATTCACAGGTATAGAAACTATAGAAATTTTTAAACGTCAAAACTAGAGTCACGAAGTTTTTAGACATTGTGCATCAAACGTGGGCTTCTGAAGGTAAACTATCATCCCAAAACGCAATATGGTGGCCCAATCATGTTTATATAGATGCCGGATATGATTAGCCAAAAACCATTGAACTTAATCTTAAACCACAGAAAAATGAATATTTCATGTAAAACTACATATTTACAGGCTCAATAATTATAGAAATTTTTATACGTCAAAAGTCAAGTCATGATGTTTTCTGACATTGTGCGTTATACCCAGCTTTCTGAAGGTACATCATCTTCGCAAAACACCGAATTGTTTCCCATCCTTGTTAGTTTAAACGCACGATATAAAAAGCACACAACCGGTCAACTCAATCATAGACCACTTAAGAAAGAATATTTCATATGAATCTACATATTCACAGGCTTAGTAACTACTGAAAATTTTAAATATGAAAAGTAGAGTCAAGAAGTTTTTTGACATTGTGTATTAAACTATAGTGGCAAAACATCGAATGGATGGACAATCATGTTTATATTGATGCCCGATATACATGGCCCACAACCAGTCGACTTAATCATATAGCACATGCAAAAGAATATGTTATTAGAAAGTACGTATTCGTAGGCTTAGTGACTATAGAATTTTTAAAATTTCATAAGTAGAGCAAAAAGTTTCTAACATTATGCATCATGCGTGGGCTTCTGATGGTATACCATCGTCGTAAAACACCAAAGAGTTGCCCAATCATATTTATATAGACGGCGATATACTAAGCACTCAACAAGTTAACTCAATCATATACTACATACAAAAGAATATTTCATTTCAATCTACATATTCAAAGGCTTAGTAACTATGGAAATTTTTCAATGTCAAAAGTAGAGTCATGAAGTTTTCAGACAATGTGCATTATAATTTGGCATCTGATGGTAAAATATCGTCGCAAAAGACCAACTAGTCATGTTTATATAGACGTCCGATATACTTAGTACACAACTAGTCAACTCATTCATATACAACATATAAAGGAATATTTAATTTAAAGCTATATATTTACAAGTATAGAAACTATAGGAATTTTTAAACGTCAAAACTAGAGTCACGAAGTTTTTAGACATTGTGCATCAAACGTGGGCTTCTAAAGGTAAACTATCGTCCCAAAATGCGATATGGTGGCCCAATCATGTTTATATAGATGCCGGATATGATTAGGCCAAAACCTTTGAACTTAATCTTAAACCACAAAAAAATGAATATTTCATTTGAAACTACATATTTACAGGCTCAGTAATTATTGAAATTTTTAAATGTCAAAAGTCAAGTCATGCTGTTTTCTAACATTGTGCATTATAGGCAGCTTTCTGAAGGTACACCATCATCGCAAAACACCGAATGGTTTCCCATTCTTCTTTATTTGAACGCCCTATATAAAAAGCACACAACCGGTCAACACAATCGTAGACCGCATAAGAAAAAATATTTCATTTGGATCTACATATTCACAGGCATAGTAACAACTGAAAAGTTTAAATATGAAAAGTAGAGTCAACAAGTTTTTTGACATTGTGTATTGTCGTAGGCTTCTGATGGTAAACTATAGTGGCAAAACATTGAATGGTTACCCAATCATGTTTATATTCATGCCCGATATACATAGCCCACAACCAGTCAACTTAATCATATAGCACATACAAAAGAATATATTATTAGAAAGTACATATTCGCAGGCTCAGTGACTATTGAATTTTTAAAATTTCATAAGTAGAGCATAAAGTTTCTAACATTATGCATCATACGTGGGCTTCTGATGGTATACCATCGTCGTAAAACACCAAAGAGTTGCCCAATCATATTTATATAGACGGCGATATACTAAGCAGTCAACAAGTTAACTCAATCATATACCACATACCAAAGAATATTTCATTTCAATCTACATATTCAAAGGCTTACTAACAATGGAAATTTTTCAATGTCAAAAGTAGAGTCATGAACTTTTCAGACAATGTGCATTATAATTTGGCATCTGATGGTAAAATATCGTCGTAAAAGACCAAAAAGTTGCCCAATCATGTTTATATAGACGTCCAATATACTTAGTACACAACTAGTCAACTCATTCATATATAACATATAAAGGATTATTTAATTTGAAGCTATATATTCACAGGTATAGAAACTATAGGAATTTTTAAACGTCAAAACTAGAGTCACGAAGTTTTTAGACATTGTGCATCAAACGTGGGCTTCTGAAGGTAAACTGTCGTCCCAAAACGCAATATGGTGGCCCAACCATGTTTATATAGATGCCGGATATGATTAGCCCAAAACCATTGAACTTAATCTTAAACCACAGAAAAATGAATATTTCCTTTGAAACTACATATTTACAGGCTCAGTAATTATTGAAATTTTTAAATGTCAAAAGTCAAGTCATGATGTTTTCTGACATTGTGCGTTATACGCAGCTTTCTGAAGGAACAGCATCGTCGCAAAACATCGAATTGTTTCCCATCATTGTTTTTTTGAACGCCCGATATAAATAGCACACAACCGGTCAACTCAACCATAGACCGCATAAGAAAGAATATTTCATTCGAATCTACATATTCACAGGCTTAGTAACTACTGAAAATTTTAAATATGAAAAGTAGAGTCAAGAAGTTTTTTGACATTGTGTATTATCGTTGGCTTTTGATGGTAAACTATAGTGGTAAAACATCGAATGGTTGCCCAATCATGTTTATATTGATGCCCGATATACATGGCCCACAACCAGTCAACTTAATCATATAGCACATACAAAAGAATATATTATTAGAAAGTACGTATTCGCAGGCTTAGTGACTATAGAATTTTTAAAATTTCATAAGTTGAGCATAAAATTTTCTAACATTATGCATCATACGTGGTCTTCCGATGGTTTACCATCGTCGCAAAACAACGAAAAGTTGCCCAATCATGTTTATATAGACGGCCGACATAGTTAGTACACAACTAGTCAACTTATTCATATAAAACATATAAAAGAATATTTAATTTTAAGCTATATATTCACAGGTATAGAAACTATAGAAAATTTTAAATGTCAAAACTAGAATCATGAAGTTTTTAGAGATTGTGCATCAAACGTGAGGTTCTGAAGGTAAACTATTGTTCCAAAACGCAATATGGTGGCCCAATCATGTTTAAATACATATTCGTAGGCTTAGTGACTATAGAATTTTTAAAATTTCATAAGTAGAGCATAATGTTTTCTAACATTATGCATCATACGTGGGCTTCTGATGGTATACCATCGTCGCAAAACACCGAAGAGTTGCCCAATCATATTTATATAGACGGCGATGTACTAAGCACACAAGAAGTTAACTCAATCATATACCACATACAAAAGCATATTTCATTTCAATCTACATATTCAAAGGCTTAGTAACTATGGAAATTTTTCAATGACAAAAGTTGAGTCATGAAGTTTTCGGACAATGTGCATTATAATTTGGCATCTAATGGTAAAATTTCATCGCAAAACACCAAAAAGTTGCCCAATCATGCTTATATAGATGGCCGATATACATATTACACAACTAGTCAACTCATTCATATAGAACATATAAAAGAATATTTAATTTGTGTATTATCGTGGGCTTTTGATGGTTAACTATAGTGGAAAAACATCGAATGGTTGCCCAATCATGTTTATATAGATGCCGGATATGATTAGCCCAAAACCATTGAACTCAATCTTAAAACACAGAAAAATTAATATTTCATTTGAAACTATATATTTACAGGCTCAGAAATTATAGAAATTTTTAGATGTCAAAAGTGAAGTCATTATGTTTTCTGACATTGTACGTTATACGCGGCTTTCTGAAGGTACACCATCGTCGCAAAACACTGAATGGTTTCCCATCCTTGTTTATTTGAACACCCGATATAAAAAGCACACAACCGGTCAATTCAATCATAGGCCGCATAAGAAAGAATATTTCATTTGAATCTACATATTCACAGGCTTAGTTACCGCTGAAAATTTTAAATATCAAAAGTAGAGTCAACAAGTTTTTTGACATTGTGTATTATCGTGGGCTTCTGATGGTTAACTATTGTGGCAAAACATCGAATGGTTGCGCAATCAAGTTTATACTGATGCCCGATATACATGGCCCACAACCAGTCAACTTAATCATATAGCACATACTTTTGAATAAATTTTTAGAAAGTACATATTCGCAGGCTTAGTGACTATCGAATTTTTTAAATTTGAAAAGTAGAGCAAAAAGTTTTCTAACATTATGCATCATACGTGGGCTTCCGATGGTATACCATCGTCACAAAAACACCGAAGAGTTGCCCAATCATATTTATATTGACGGCGATTTACTAAGCACTCAACAAGTTAACTCAATCATATACCGATACAAATGAATATTTCTTTTGAACCTACATATTCATAGGCATAGTAACTATGGAAATTTTTAAATATCAAAAGTAGAGTCATGAAGTTTTCAGACAATGTGCATTATAGTTTGGCATCTAATGGTAAAATATCCTCGCAAAACACCGAAAAGTTGCCCAATCATGTTTATATAGACGGCCGATATACTTTGTACATAACTAGTCAACTCATTCATATACAACATATAATGTAATATTTAATTTGAAGCTATATATTCACAGGTACAGAAACTATAGAAATATTTAAACGCCAAAACTAGAGTCACGAAGATATTAGACATTGTGCATCAAACGTGGGTTTCTGATTGTAAACAATCGTCCCAAAACGCAATTTGGTGGCCCAATCATGTTTGTATCGATGCCGGATATGATTAGACAAAAACCATTGATCTCAATCTTAAACCACAGAAAAATGAATATTTCATTTGAAACTACATATTTACAGGATTAGTAATTATATAAATTTTTAAATGTCAAAAGTCAAGTCATGATGTTTTCTGACATTGTGCGTTATACGCGGCTTTCTGAAGGTACTCCATCGTCGCAAAACACCGAATTTTTTCCCATCCTTGTTTATTTGAACGCCCGATATAAAAAGCACACAACCGGCAACTCAATCATAGACCGCATTTGAAAGAATATTTCATTTGAATCTACATATTCACAGGCTTAGTAACTACTGAAAATTTTAACTATGAAAAGTAGAGTCAAGAAGTTTTTTGACATTGTGTATTATCGTGGGCTTTTGATGGTTAACTATAGTGGAAAAACATCGAATGGTTGTCCAATCATGTTTATATTGATGCTCGATATACATGGCCCACAACCAGTCAACTTAATCATATAGCACATACAAAAGAATATTTTATTAGAAAGTACGTATTCGTAGGCATATTGACTATAGAATTTATAAAATTTCATAAGTTGAGCCAAAAGTTTTCTAACATTATACATCATACATGGGCTTCCGATGGTATACCATCGTCGCAAAACACCGAAAAGTTACCCAATCATATTTATATAGACGGCCGATATAGTTAGTACAAAACTAGTCAACTCATTCATATACAACGTATAAAAGAATATTTAATTTGAAGCTATATATTCACAGGTATAGAAACTATAGAAATTTTTAAATAGAAAAACTAGAGTCACGACGATTTTAGACATTGTGCATCAAACGTGGGTTTCTGAAGGTAAACTATCATCCCAAAACACAATAGGGTGGCCCAATCATGTTTATATAGATGCCCGATATGATTAGCCCAAAACCGTTGAACTCAATCTTAAAACACAAAAAAATGAATATTTCATTAGAAACTATATATTTACAGGCTTAGAAATTATAGAAATTTTTAAATGTCAAAAGTGAAGTCATAATGTTTTCCGACATTGTGCGTTATACGCGGCTTTCTGAAGGTACACCATCGTCGCAAAACACTGAATGGTTTCCCATCCTTGTTTATTTGAACACCCGATATAAAAAGCACACAACCGGTCAACTCAATCATAGGCTGCATAAGAAAGAATATTTCATTTGAATCTACATATTCACAGGCTTAGTAACCGCTGAAAATTTTAAATATGAAAAGTAGAGTCAAGAAGTTTTTTGACATTGTGTATTATCGTGGGCTTTTGATGGTTAACTATTGTGGCAAAACATCGAATGGTTGCCCAATCAAGTTTATATTGATGCCCGATATACATGGCCCACAACCAGTCAACTTAATCATATAGCACATACTTTAGAATAAATTTTTAGAAAGTACATATTCGCAGGCTTAGTGACTATCGAATTTTTTAAATTTGAAAAGTAGAGCATAATGTTTTGAAACATTATGCATCATACGTGGGCTTCCGATGGTATACCATCGTCACAAACACACCAAAGAGTTGCCCAATCATATTTATATAGACGGCAATTTACTAAGCACTCTACAAGTTAACTCAATCATATACCAAATACAAAAGAATATTTCCTTTGAACCTACACATTCATAGGCATAGTAACTATGGAAATTTTTAAATGTCAAAAATAGAGTCATGAATTTTTCAGACAATGTGCATTATAGTTTGGCATCTGATGGTAAAATATCCTCGCAAAACACCGAAAAGTTGCCCAATCATGTTTATATAGACGGCTGATATACTTAGTACACAACTAGTCAACTCATTCATATACAACATATAAACGAATATTTAATTTGAAGCTATATATTCACAGGTACAGAAACTATAGAATTATTTAAACGCCAAAACCAGAGTCACGATGTTTTTAGACATTGTGCATAAAACGTGGGCTTCTGAAGGTAAACTATCGACCCAAAACACAATATGGTGGCCCAATCATGTTTATATAGATGCCGAATATGATTTGCCCAAAACCATTGAACTTAATCTTAAACCACAGAAAAATGAATATTACATTTGAAACTACATATTTTCAGGCTCAGTAATTATAGAAATTTTTAAATGTTAAAAGTCAAGTCATGATGTTTTCTGACATTGTGCGTTATACGCGGCTTTCTGAAGGTACACCATCGTCGCAAAACACCGAATTGTTTCCCATCCTTGTTTATTTGAACGCCCGATATAAAAAGCACACAACCGGTCAACTCAATCATAGACTGCATAATAAAGAATATTTCATTTGAATCTACATATTCATAGGCTTAGTAATCGCTGAAAATTTTAAATATGAAAAGTAGAGTCAAGAAGTTTTTTGACATTGTGTATTCTCGTGGGCTTCTGATGGTAAACTATTGTGGCAAAACATCGAATGGTTACCCAATCATGTTTATATTGATGCCCGATATACATATCCCACAACCAGGCAACTTAATCATGTAGCACATACAAACGAATACATTATTAGAAAGTACATATTCGCAGGCTTAGTGACTATAGAATTTTTTAAATTTCAAAAGTAGAGCATAAAGTTTTTTGACATTATGCATCATACGTAGGATTCCGATGGTATACCATCGTCACAAAACACCGAAGAGTTGCCCAATCATATTTTTATAGACTGCGATATACTAAGCACTCAACAAGTTAACTCAATCATATACCACATACAAAAGAATATTTCATTTGAATCTACATAATCTTAGGTTTAGTAACCACGGAAATTTTTAAATGTCAAAAGTAGAGTCATGAAATTTTTAGACAATGTGCATTAAAATTTGGCATCTGACGGTAAAATATCGTCGCAAAACACCGAAAAGTTGCCCAATCATGTTTATATAGACGGCCGATATAGTTAGTACACAACTAGTCAACTCATTCATATACAACGTATAAAAGAATATTTAATTTGAAGCTATATATTCAAAGGCATAGAAACAATAGAAAATTTTAAATGTCAAAACTAGAGTCACGAAGATTTTAGACATTGTGCATCAAATGTGGGCTTCTGATGGTAAACTGTCGTCCCAAAACGCAATATGGTGGCCCAATCATGTTTATATAGATGCCGGAGATGATTAGCCCAAATCCATTGAACTCAATCTTAAAACCACAGAAAAATGAATATTTCATTTGAAACTACATATTTACAGGCTTAGTAATTATAGAAATTTTTAAATGTCAATAGTCTAGTCATGATGTTTTCTGACATTGTGCGTTATACGCGGCTTTCTGAAGGTACACCATCGTCGCAATACACCGAATGGTTTCCCATCCTTGTTTATTTGAATGACCAGTACAAAAAAGCACACATCCGGTCAACTCAATCATAGACCGCATACGAAAGAATATTTCATTTAAATCTACATATTCACAGGCTTAGTAACTACTGAAAATTTTAAATATGAAAAGTAGAGTGAAGGAGTTTTCTGACATTGTGTATCATACATGGGCTTCTGATGGTAAACTATTGTCGCAAAACACCGAATGGTTGCCCAATCATGTTTATAGTGATGGCCGATATACATTGCCCACAACCAGTCAACTTAATCATATTGCACATACAAAAGAATATATTATTTTAAAATACATATTCGCAGGCTTAGTGACTAAAGAGAATTTTAAATTTCAAAAGTAGAGCATAAATTTTTCTAACATTATGCATCATACGTGGACTTCCGATGGTATACCATCGTCACAAAACATCGAAGAGTTGCCCAATCATATTTATATTGACGGCGTTATACTAAGCCCTCAACAAGTCAACTCAATCATATACTGCATACAAAAGAATATTTCATTTGAATCCACATATTCATAGGCTTAGTAACTATGAAATTTTTAAATGTAAAAAGTAGAGTGATGAAGTTTTCAGATAATGTGCATCATAATTTGGCATCTGGTGTAAAATATTGTCGTAAAACGCTGAATAGTTTCCCAATCATGTTTATAAAGACGGCCGATATACTTAGAACACAACTAGTCAACACATTCATAAACCACACATAAAATAATATTTAATTTGAAACTATATATTCACAGGCATAGAATGTGAAACCCCAGTCAAGACCAACCTTAGAGTAAGGGGATTGGGATGCATATCCTGCTTTATTTCATGATTAAATATGTTTTCATATGATTTCTATGTGCTTTGAAATTGATTTTATTATCTTGAAGTCTTGTTGGTGAGTGATGTGTGAGTGGGGCAAAATGGTAATTTTTGCCCGAGGTGAAAATAAGGAGATAGCTTGTGGATTGAATAGGAAATAATTTTTCTAGTAGAAATAGCAACAAGAGTTGTTGTGGTTTGGTGGTTAGAGCCTTGGAATTAATTCTTGAGGTCTTGGGTTCAAAGTCCATCATAGAAGCTTTATCTTGAGTAAATTTTATTTTGCTTGGGAAAGGATGGTTTCGGCCTTAAGGGCCTAGATTAATGTGGTGATGATGTTCTAGGGGAGACATGATAGAAGTAACCTCATTCCACTCATTTTACTCTTCTCGAAATTCTTATAGGGAAAATCATTCTTCCTTAATCTTTAATTTTCCTCAATTCTCAATTCAATAGCTTGATCAAGATGTTCTAGCCTTTTCCTTTCCGGAAAATTCAGTAAAGTACTGAGGTCTTTTAGGATCAAAATGTCTTGGTAAAAGACTCCTTATGGTCTAAAAAATATGGTAGCGTTGTGGGAAATTTCAAGAGGAAAAATCCCTCTAGCAAGCTTGCTGAAATTTTCCTCTAGCTTAGTTCATCTTTCTTCATAGAATGAGCTGGAATTTTCCAACTTGTTGTACCTTCAAAAGGTCAAAATTTTTAGCTAACATTCCCTCCCAAATGCTACTAGAAAAATGGTCTTAGGATCAGTTTGAAACCTGAAAGTTCTTGTCCAATGTCGGACTGCTCAAGCTGGAGCAAAACAGGAAAAATTCCAGTACGAAAATCAGCTTTAAGAGATCCAAACCAAGCTGTTTTCTCCCAGATTTTGTGCAGCAACTTAGCCATGTTTTTCCTCCCTAAAGAAGGCTGGAAACCAGCCTTGAATACCCCGGAAACCCCTCTTCCATCTCGCTGCAAAATGGTTGGAAGTTGCAGACGAAAATCTGCCAGAAAATTCACTATACACCAAGAACACCTAATACCCCTCCAAACCATCTCAAACCCTCGCGAAAATCTCCAGATTGAGTCTACTCATTGCTGTGAATCCATCAACACCAATATTAACATCAAACTCCTCCAAACATCTTGCTACTTCGGATCAAAGCAGAAATTTCTGGACAAGAACATCTTCAAGGTAAAATCACTCTATCAACATCATCCTCTTCAAACTTGATCTCTAATGAAAACCTATATGAATGATCACACTAATGACTTCCTCTTCTTCTCCCTCTCTCTCTCTCTCTCTCTCTCTCTCTCTCATGGACCGAAATCCCCCCTCTTGGCCGAATGGACTCCTCTTCCATGACCTTGCTTTCGCCACCTTTCTTGAACAAGATTAGCCATCTAGGAGTTGAGATCTTCTCTAAACTCCTTCAAGTCATTCATCAATCAAGTAAGTACCTTCAATCCTCTTTTTAAAATTTTAGAATCATGTCGCTAGGATGATTGTTGTGAGAAGATGATTGGCAATGTGATTGAGTATGTGATGTTGTTGATTGAAGCACGGGTATATGTATGATTGTGAAAGAGATGAGATTTATGCATGGAAGGATTATTTTGGTGGATTGAATGATGAGTTGAGGCTTGATGCATGTCTTAGGTAGTATTTGTGATGAAGCATGCTAGAGATTATGTCACCATTGGTGAATAGGATTTATATGCATGATTAGATTATTGAAGCCATGATCATGTTTATGCTAGTAGAGGTTAAGTCATGTCTTAATAAACATAGATCTATGTATATATGCAAGATTTGGATGATTTGATAAGTTGAAAGATTGTGCATGTTATTGATTGTGGTTGGCCATAGAATCTTAATCATGATCTAGTGGTCCCTAAGCAAATTTTATTTCATGAATAAAATGTTTAATAATAATTTTTGCTAGAGAATTTCGAAAACCTAAGGAAGGGTAGATTGGGAATTATTATATATGTAAAGGATATTTTGGTCAAATAAATAGTAATTTTTCTAAGAAATAAAATAAATAAATAAATATTATTTAAATTAAAGAAATCAATTAAAGCCTTTATGAAAAAAAGATTTATACCTAGTAAAATATTTACTAAAACAAAACCCTTAAGGATTTACTTATTATTTTCCAAACAAAACTCATTAAGTTTATTCTCAATTAATTTTAGCTATCAATTATTCTCTAATAATTAAGTTATTAATAAATCACTATTTTACCTAATACCACCTATAACTCTTGATCAAATAAACTCTAAATTTTCCTTAGCAAGATTTAAACTTTCAACCTATTAGGATTCACTTCCCAAACCATTAATTATTTTAAATAACAAGTTAAACTTAGCTTATAAACCTACTTATTTATTATTTTACCTTAAAGCTTGTGACACTAGGATCATGGTAGTAGTGAATTGAGTTGATTTAAAATTAAGGAAGTGGATTGTGGCTTGAATCTGATTAAGATTTGTATTTACCCATGTGGGGTTAGGTCATCTGTCCGAGACTTTGTTGTTGTGAGTAAGACTCAGGTAAGCTCCTGCATAAAACTTGTTTGATGCAAAATGTTTATTATGGCAAGCCAAGTGTAGAGTGCATGGACACTCATTTATGTAAAGGCAATTGAGGATTATTTCCATTCTCATTCCAGACAAATAAATTATTTGTAAATCAAGGGGCGGTTTTACTCAAAACCTAAAATTCTTTCTAAAACCAGTTTTGCCCCAAACTTTGGAAAACCTTAATTGCCATTTTCAAGTGGAACTGTGTTTTGTTCATTTTCTTCCCAAGTGGGATATGTTACGTTGAGTACTCAATAAGGGTAGACTGGTAGTACTAGTTTTGAAGAGCAAGAGTGAGTCTTCTGGAAGGAGGCCACCTCCAGAAGATAAGCTCAACTTAGAGAAACATCAGTACTACTTAGTCAGGCCGGTCCGAGTTAGCAGTTTGATTTATTTCAGTCAAGTGACTGTGTTTTGCCAGAATGGACACCCAGTTGTTGTTTGGGTATAGAGAAGAAGGAGTATCTTGCCCGGTAGGCCGATCACCTACCTTTTGTCAGTCTGCACAAAGTGTCGGCATTCTGACCGGTTATGGGGCCCAACGTGTGGTAACCCATAATCCTTTCTTTCGAGTGGTTGATCTTATAAATTATGTATGGCTAGATAAGCCAAAACTCTACTCTTGCTGTTGACTAATGTTTGATGCTTGCCAATATTTCTCTTATAAAAGTTTTACACTTTGCATCCACAAACTGTTTTCACTAAACACTCAAAGCACACACGGACTTACTGAGATTTCTGTCTCATCACCTTTTATCATGATTTCAGGTTGATCCTACTGTGGGGATGAGTAACTAGATTTTGCCTACTTTGGAAGAATTTTTCTGACTATTATGTTATGTAATGTTTGTGAGACGAGAGTGGATGATTTTACTTATAGTTTTATTTTATTAATTTATGGATTCAGTTTTGAAGCATTTTTGGGTTGTAATAAATTTTTATGTTAAGTATTATTTTCTTTCAGCAATTTTATTTGTGTGACCTAGTTATAAAGACACATTGTCCTTTGGATGGGGCGACATCCCCGGCCCTGGCGGGCCTAGGTAGCGGGGTGTTACAAGTGGTATTAGAGACTAGGTTATAGGCAAATATTGATGATATATGTTTTATTTATTTAAGTTTAAATCTTATCTAACCTATTTTGTTGATACTGTAGGATGGTTAGACTGCTTAGGACAGCAAGGAAAGGGCAGTAGTGGCACCCGCCTTATTATCTAGACCAGGAGGACCTTCCAGTTCCCCAGCCTGCCCCTCAGCCAGTTGTCCCTATAGAGGGTGACCATGATGTCGAGGCTATACCTATGGAGGATAGCAGTGATGACGAGGTCTAGAATCTAGAGCCACCTCCAATCCCAGTGATAGACATAAGCTCTGACAGTGAGGATGATGTGATGATAGTGGAGCCTGAACCCCACCCTCCTAATCCCAAAGTAGATTTAGCAGCAGCTAGTGATGACCCGGGGGAGATAGACTATGAGTCTCCACCTAGGCCTTCTTTCATCCCTTCCTTTAGCCGAGTTGAGGCCGGAGAGAATTCTAGGCGCCCAGGGAAGGAGCCAATGGAGGGATTTGCGAGCGGGGATGGAGTAGATTTTTCTAAGAACACTGGGTGTTGGTTGTATGAGGCCGATGATAAGGGTTCGGATGAGGATTAGAGAGTTAGGAGATATTTTTCTTGGATGATTATTTAATTATTGTCTTTTGGGAACTAGTTGTCAAAGATTTCAATTTTATGTTCTTTTCACTATTTTGATTTATGCAAGTCAATTTTTTGAATCAAGTTTATGAGCAATCCTTTAAATAAGTTTGCATATGATTTCTTTCTATTTGCACTTAACCATGCATGTATGCGCAACTAAAATTATTTTATGCTTGAGTGCATTCACTTGACATATGGGGTATAGTTTAGAATGGCACCCAAGAGACGTGCAGCTCCTTCAGCCAGAAGAACTCCGGAGGTAGACCGGGTAGCCCCGAAAGTTGGAACCGAGCAGATGCAATCACCCAATCCGGGTAATGGACGAGGTGATCCTGAGATGGGAGTGGGGACGGATGCCCCGGCTAATGTGTCCATGGGCCAGGCACTCGGTAAGGTGGCCGAGATTCTTCAAACTCTAGCCGAACGGAGGAACCCTAGAGGGGAGGACAAGGCATTAGAGAAGTTCCTAAAGTTCCAACCGCCCATCTTTATGGGCGAAGCCGAATAAGACCAGAAGGCCAAGCAATGGGTCGAGCAAATGGAGGACATCTTTGCAACACTCCAGTATTCAGATGAGCGAATGGTTATGTTTGCAGCGTTTCGAGTGAGAGGGCTAGCTTCGGCATGGTGGCAGCGGGTCCAAGAGGACTGGGCGATGGACGAGCAAGAATGGACGTGGTCCAACTTCGTAGAAGCCTTCAGGGCAGAGTACATTCCACAATGGATTGTGCAAAAGCGGGAGGACGAATTTCAGAATCTGAGGCAGGGGAGCTTATCAGTGGCTCAATATGCGGCGCGATTTACGCAATTGTCTAAATACTGCCAAAGATTGGTTAACACCGAGCAGAATAGGATGAGGCAGTTCGTCAAAGGGTTAAGACCGGAGCTGAGGAGAGCATTGGAACCTGCTCCACTGACATCTTACTTGGGGGCGGTGGACGCAGCTACTCGCACGGAGAACGAGGACCGCAGCAGGATGGCGGCCAAGCCTTTTAGCCGCCAAGGCAGCAGCAGGGACATTTCTCGAGGCCGCAACTTCATAAGCACCCTGCTAACCAGCAATGGCAGAACCAGAGAAAGCAAGCCCGGACAGCACCAGTTGGACCTGCACCGAACATCCCGACATGCAGACAGTGTGGGAAGAAAGGCCACACCGAGAGAAATTACTGGTCCAAGGGTGGAGATAGAAAGTGTTACCACTGTGGTGAACCAAACCACCTGAGGAATACCTACCCTATGTATATTGATGACCGATATACAAAGCCCAAAACCAGTCAACTTAATCATATAGCACATACAAAATAATATATTATTTGAAAGTACATATTCGCAGGCTTAGTGACTATAGAATTTTTTTAAATTTCAAAAGTAGAGAATAAAGTTTGCTAACATTATGCATCATACCTGGGCTTCCGATGGTATACCATCAACACAAAACACCGAGGAGTTGCCCAATAATATTTATATACACGGCAAAATACTAAGCACTCAACAAGTTAACTCAATCATATACCGCATACAAAATAATATTTCATTTGAATCTACATATTCATAGGCTTAGTAAGTATGGAAATTTTTAAATGTCAAAAGTAGAGTCATGATGTTTTCAGACAATGTACATCATATTTTGGCATCTGATGGTAAAACATCGTTGCAAAACACTGAATAGTTGCCCAATTATGTTTATAAAGACGGCCGATATACTTAGCACACAACTAGTCAACTCATTCATATACCACACATAAAATAATATTTAATTTGAAACTATATATTCATAGGCATAGAAACTATAGAAATTTTTAAATGTCAAAACTAGAGTCACGATGTTTTTAGATATTGTGCATCAAACATGGGGATCTGATGGAAAACTATCGTCCCAACACGCAATATGGTGGCCCAATCATGTTTGTATGGATGCCGGATATGATTATCCCAAAACCAGTTAACTCAATCTTTAACCAAGGAAAATTGAATATTTCATTTGAAACTACATATTTACTGAGCTTAGTAACTATTGAAATTTTAAAATTGCAAAAGTCAAGTCATGATGTTTTTGTACTTTCTGCATCATACGCAACTTTCTAAAGGTTCACCTTCGTCGTAAAACACCCAATGGTTTCCCATCCTTGTTTATTTGAACGCCCGATATAAAAAGCACACAACCAGTCGACTTAAGTATAGACCGCATATGAAAGATTATTTCATTTGAATCTACATATTCACAGGCTTAGTAACTACTGAAAATTTTTAATTTGAAAACTAGAGTTAAGAAGTTTTCTGACATTGTGTATCATACGTGGGCTTCTGATGGTAAACTATTGTCGCAAAACACCGTATGGCTGCCCAATCATGTTTATAGTGATGGCCGATATACATAGCCCACAGACCAATCAACTTAATCATATAGCACATACAAAAGAATATATTATTTGAAAGTACATATTCACAGGCTTTGTGAATAAAGAAATTTTTAAATTTCAAAAGTATAGCATAGAGTTTTCTAACATTATGCATCATACGTGGGCTTCCGATGGTATACCATCGTCACAAAACACCGAATAGTTGCCCAATCATATTTATATAGACGGCGATATACTAAGCACTCAACAAGTCAACTCAATCATATACAGCATACAAAAGAATATTTCATTTGAATCTACATGTTCATAGGCTTAGTAACTATGGAAATTTTTAAATGTCAAAAAGTAGAGTCATGAATATTTCAGACAATGTGCTACATAATTTGGCATCTGATGGTAAAATATCGTCGCAAAACACTGAATTGTTGCCCAATCATGTTTATAAAGATGGCCGATATACTTAGCACACAACTAGTCAACTCATTCATATACAACATATAAAATATTATGTATTTTGAAACTATGTATTCAAAGGCATAGAAAACTATAGAAAATTTTAAATGTCAAAACTAGCATCACGAATATTTTAGACATTGTGCACTAACGTGGGTTTCTGATGGTAAACTATCGTCCCAAAACGCAATATGGTAGCCCAATCATGTTTATATAGATGCCGGATATGATTAGCCCAAAACCATTGAACTTAATATTTAACCACAGAGAAGAATATTTCATTTGAAACTACATATTTATAGGCTTAGTAATTATGGAAATTTTAAATGTCAAAAGTCAAGTCGTGATGTTTTCTTACATTGTGCGTTATACTCGACTTTCTAAAGGTACACCATCGTCGGAAAAACACCGAATGGTTTCCCATCCTTGTTTATTTGAACGCCCGATATAAAAAGCACACAACTGGTCAACTTAATCAAAGACCGCACACGAAAGAATATTTCATTTGAATCTACATATTCACAGGCTAAGTAACTACTGAAAATTTTAAATATGAAAAGTAGAGTCAAGATGTTTTCTGACATTGTGTCTTATAGTGGGCTTCTGATGGTAAGCTATTGTGGCAATACACCGAATGGTTGACCAAACATGTTTATATTGATGCTCGATATACATGGCCCTCAACCAGTCAACCTAATCATATAGCACATACAAAAGAATATATTATTTGAAAGTACATATTCGCAGGCTTTGTGAATAAACAAATTTTTAAATTTCAAAAGTAGAGCATAAAGTTTTCTAACATTATGCATCATATGTGGGCTTCCGATGCTATACCATCGTCACAAAACACCGAAGAGTTGCCCAATTATATTTATATAGACGGCGATATACTAAGCCATCAACAAGTCAACTCAATCATATACTACATACAAATGAATATTTCATTTCAATCTACATGTTCATAGGCTTAGTAACTATGGAAATTTTTAAATGTCAAAAGCAGAGTCATGATGTTTTCAGACAATGTGCATCATAATTTGGCATCTGATGGTAAAATATCATCGCAATACACCGAATAGTAGCCCAATCATGTTTATATAGATGGCCGACATACTTAGCACACAACTAGTCAACTCATTCATATACAACTTATAAAAGAATATTTAATTTAAAGCTATATATTCACAGGCATAGAAACTGTAGAAATTTTTTAATGTCAAAACTAGAGTCACGATGTTTTTAGACATTGTGCATCAAACGTGGGCTTCTGATGGAAAACTATCGTCCCAAAACACAATATGGTGGTCTAATCATGTTTATATAGATGTCTTGAACGAGTAGCCCAACACCAGTGAAGTCAATCATAAACCACAGAAAAATGAAAATTTCATTTGAAACTACATATTTATAGGCTTAGTAACTATAGAAATTTTTAAAAGTCAAAAGTCAAGTCATGATGTTTTCTAACATTGCGCGTCATACGCTGCTTTCTGAAGGTACACCATCGTCGCAAAACTCCGAATGGTTTCCAATCCGTGTTTATTTGAATGCCCGATATAAAAAGCACACTACCAGTCAACTCAATCATAGAATACATACGAAAGAATATTTCATTTGAATCTACATATTCACAGGCTTTGTAACCACTGAAAATTTTAAATATGAAAAGTTGAGTCAAGTAGTTTTCTGACATTGTGTATCATGCATGGGCTTCTGCTGGTAAACTATTGTCGTAAAACACCGAATGGTTACCCAATCATGTTTATAGTGATGGTCGATATACATAACCGACAACCAGTTAACCTAGTCATATAGCACAGACAAAAGAATATATTATTTGAAAGTACATATTCGCAGGCTTAGAGACTTTAGAAATTTTAGAATTTCAAAAGTATAGCATAGAGTTTTCTAACGTTATGCATCATACGTAGGCTTCCGATGGTATACCATCGGAAGCAAAACACCGAATAGTTGCCCAATCATATTTATATAGACGGCGATATACTATGCACTCAACAAGTCAACTCAATCATATACCACATACAAAAGAATATTTAATTTGAATCTACATATTCATAGGCTTAGTAACTATGGAAATTTTTAAATCACAAAAGTAGAGTCATGATGTTTTCAGACAATGTGCATCATAATTTGGCATCTGATGGTAAAAAATCATCGCAATACACCGAATAGTAGCCCAATCATGTTTATATAGACGGCCGACATACTTAGCACACAACTAGTCAACTCATTCTTATACAACTTATAAAAGAATATTTAATTTGAAGCTATATATTCACAGGCATAGAAACTATAGAAATTTTTAAATGTCAAAACTAGAGTCATGATGTTTTTAGACATTGTGCATCAAACGTGGGCTTCTGATGGAAAACTATCGTCCCAAAACACAATATGGTGGCCTAATCATGTTTATAGAGATGCCGTGTATGAGTAGCCCAACACCAGTGAACTCAATCATAAACCACAGAAAAATGAAAATTTCAATTGAAACAACATATTTACAGTCTTAGTAACTAAAGAAATATTTAAATGTCAAAAATCAAGTCTTGATGTTTTCTGACATTGTGTGTCATACGTTACTTTCTGAAGGTACACCATCGTCGCAAATCACCAAATGGTTTGCCATCCGTCTTCATTAGAATGCCCGATATAAAAAGCACACAACCAGTTAACTCAATCATAGAACGCATACGAAAGAATATTTCATTTGAATCTACACATTCACAGGCTTAGTAACTACTGAAAATTTTAAATATGAAAAGTTGAGTCAAGTAGTTTTCTGACATTGTGTATCATGCGTGGGCTTCTGCTAGTAAACTGTTGTCGCAAAACACCGAATGGTTACCCAATCATGTTTATAGTGATGGTCGATATACATAGCCGACAACCAGTCAACCTAATCATATAGCACAGAAAAAATAATATATTATTTGAAAGTACAAATTCGCAGGCTTAGTGAATAAAGAAATTTTTAAATTTCAAAAGTTGAGCATAAAGTTTTCTAACATTATGCATCATACGTGGGCTTCCGATGCTATACCATCGTCACAATACACTGATGAGTTGCCCAATCATATTTATATAGACGGCGATATACTAAGCCGTCAACAAGTCAACTTAATCATATACATCATACAAAAGAATATTTCATTTGAATCTACATATTCATAGGCTTAGTAAGTATGGAAATTTTTAAATGTCAAAAGTAGAGTCATGATGTTTTCAGACAATGTACATCATATTTTGGCATCTGATGGTAAAACATCGTTGCAAAACACTGAATAGTTGCCCAATTATGTTTATAAAGACGGCCGATATACTTAGCACACAACTAGTCAACTCATTCATATACCACACATAAAATAATATTTAATTTGAAACTATATATTCATAGGCATAGAAACTATAGAAATTTTTAAATGTCAAAACTAGAGTCACGATGTTTTTAGATATTGTGCATCAAACATGGGGATCTGATGGAAAACTATCGTCCCAACACGCAATATGGTGGCCCAATCATGTTTGTATGGATGCCGGATATGATTATCCCAAAACCAGTTAACTCAATCTTTAACCAAGGAAAATTGAATATTTCATTTGAAACTACATATTTACAGGCTTAGTAACTATTGAAATTTTAAAATTGCAAAAGTCAAGTCATGATGTTTTCGTACTTTCTGCATCATACGCAACTTTCTAAAGGTTCACCTTCGTCGTAAAACACCCAATGGTTTCCCATCCTTGTTTATTTGAACGCCCGATATAAAAAGCACACAACCAGTCGACTTAAGTATAGACCGCATATGAAAGATTATTTCATTTGAATCTACATATTCACAGGCTTAGTAACTACTGAAAATTTTTAATTTGAAAACTAGAGTTAAGAAGTTTTCTGACATTGTGTATCATACGTGGGCTTCTGATGGTAAACTATTGTCGCAAAACACCGTATGGCTGCCCAATCATGTTTATAGTGATGGCCGATATACATAGCCCACAGCCAGTCAACTTAATCATATAGCACATACAAAAGAATATATTATTTGAAAGTACATATTCACAGGCTTTGTGAATAAAGAAATTTTTAAATTTCAAAAGTATAGCATAGAGTTTTCTAACATTATGCATCATACGTGGGCTTCCGATGGTATACCATCGTCACAAAACACCGAATAGTTGCCCAATCATATTTATATAGACGGCGATATACTAAGCACTCAACAAGTCAACTCAATCATATACAGCATACAAAAGAATATTTCATTTGAATCTACATGTTCATAGGCTTAGTAACTATGGAAATTTTTAAATGTCAAAAAGTAGAGTCATGAATATTTCAGACAATGTGCTACATAATTTGGCATCTGATGGTAAAATATCGTCGCAAAACACTGAATAGTTGCCCAATCATGTTTATAAAGATGGCCGATATACTTAGCACACAGCTAGTCAACTCATTCATATACAACATATAAAATATTATGTATTTTGAAATTATGTATTCAAAGGCATAGAAAACTATAGAAAATTTTAAATGTCAAAACTAGCATCACGAATATTTTAGACATTGTGCACTAACGTGGGTTTCTGATGGTAAACTATCGTCCCAAAACGCAATATGGTAGCCCAATCATGTTTATATAGATGCCGGATATGATTAGCCCAAAACCATTGAACTTAATATTTAACCACAGAGAAGAATATTTCATTTGAAACTACATATTTATAGGCTTAGTAATTATGGAAATTTTAAATGTCAAAAGTCAAGTCGTGATGTTTTCTTACATTGTGCGTTATACTCGACTTTCTAAAGGTACACCATCGTCGAAAAACACCGAATGGTTTCCCATCCTTGTTTATTTGAACGCCCGATATAAAAAGCACACAACTGGTCAACTTAATCAAAGACCGCACACGAAAGAATATTTCATTTGAATCTACATATTCACAGGCTAAGTAACTACTGAAAATTTTAAATATGAAAAGTAGAGTCAAGATGTTTTCTGACATTGTGTCTTATAGTGGGCTTCTGATGGTAAGCTATTGTGGCAATACACCGAATGGTTGACCAAACATGTTTATATTGATGCTCGATATACATGGCCCTCAACCAGTCAACCTAATCATATAGCACATACAAAAGAATATATTATTTGAAAGTACATATTCGCAGGCTTTGTGAATAAACAAATTTTTAAATTTCAAAAGTAGAGCATAAAGTTTTCTAACATTATGCATCATATGTGGGCTTCCGATGCTATACCATCGTCACAAAACACCGAAGAGTTGCCCAATTATATTTATATAGACGGCGATATACTAAGCCATCAACAAGTCAACTCAATCATATACTACATACAAATGAATATTTCATTTCAATCTACATGTTCATAGGCTTAGTAACTATGGAAATTTTTAAATGTCAAAAGCAGAGTCATGATGTTTTCAGACAATGTGCATCATAATTTGGCATCTGATGGTAAAATATCATCGCAATACACCGAATAGTAGCCCAATCATGTTTATATAGATGGCCGACATACTTAGCACACAACTAGTCAACTCATTCATATACAACTTATAAAAGAATATTTAATTTAAAGCTATATATTCACGAGCATAGAAACTGTAGAAATTTTTTAATGTCAAAACTAGAGTCACGATGTTTTTAGACATTGTGCATCAAACGTGGGCTCTCGATGGAAAACTATCGTCCCAAAACACAATATGGTGGTCTAATCATGTTTATATAGATGTCTTGATATGAGTAGCCCAACACCAGTGAAGTCAATCATAAACCACAGAAAAATGAAAATTTCATTTGAAACTACATATTTATAGGCTTAGTAACTATAGAAATTTTTAAAAGTCAAAAGTCAAGTCATGATGTTTTCTAACATTGCGCGTCATACGCTGCTTTCTGAAGGTACACCATCGTCGCAAAACTCCGAATGGTTTCCAATCCGTGTTTATTTGAATGCCCGATATAAAAAGCACACTACCAGTCAACTCAATCATAGAATACATACGAAAGAATATTTTATTTGAATCTACATATTCACAGGCTTTGTAACCACTGAAAATTTTAAATATGAAAAGTTGAGTCAAGTAATTTTCTGACATTGTGTATCATGCATGGGCTTCTGCTGGTAAACTATTATCGTAAAACACCGAATGGTTACCCAATCATGTTTATAGTGATGGCCGATATACATAACCGACAACCAGTTAACCTAGTCATATAGCACAGACAAAAGAATATATTATTTGAAAGTACATATTCGCAGGCTTAGAGACTTTAGAAATTTTAAAATTTCAAAAGTATAGCATAGAGTTTTCTAACGTTATGCATCATACGTAGGCTTCCGATGGTATACCATTGGAAGCAAAACACCGAATAGTTGCCCAATCATATTTATATAGACGGCGATATACTATGCACTCAACAAGTCAACTCAATCATATACCACATACAAAAGAATATTTAATTTGAATCTACATATTCATAGGCTTAGTAACTATGGAAATTTTTAAATCACAAAAGTAGAGTCATGATGTTTTCAGACAATGTGCATCATAATTTGGCATCTGATGGTAAAAAATCATCGCAATACACCGAATAGTAGCCCAATCATGTTTATATAGACGGCCGACATACTTAGCACACAACTAGTCAACTCATTCTTATACAACTTATAAAAGAATATTTAATTTGAAGCTATATATTCACGAGGCATAGAAACTATAGAAATTTTTAAATGTCAAAACTAGAGTCATGATGTTTTTAGACATTGTGCATCAAACGTGGGCTTCTGATGGAAAACTATCGTCCCAAAACACAATATGGTGGCCTAATCATGTTTATAGAGATGCCGTGTATGAGTAGCCCAACACCAGTGAACTCAATCATAAACCACAGAAAAATGAAAATTTCAATTGAAACAACATATTTACAGTCTTAGTAACTAAAGAAATATTTAAATGTCAAAAATCAAGTCTTGATGTTTTCTGACATTGTGTGTCATACGTTACTTTCTGAAGGTACACCATCGTCGCAAATCACCAAATGGTTTGCCATCCGTCTTCATTAGAATGCCCGATATAAAAAGCACACAACCAGTTAACTCAATCATAGAACGCATACGAAAGAATATTTCATTTGAATCTACACATTCACAGGCTTAGTAACTACTGAAAATTTTAAATATGAAAAGTTGAGTCAAGTAGTTTTCTGACATTGTGTATCATGCGTGGGCTTCTGCTAGTAAACTGTTGTCGCAAAACACCGAATGGTTACCCAATCATGTTTATAGTGATGGTCGATATACATAGCCGACAACCAGTCAACCTAATCATATAGCACAGAAAAAATAATATATTATTTAAAAGTACAAATTCGCAGGCTTAGTGAATAAAGAAATTTTTAAATTTCAAAAGTTGAGCATAAAGTTTTCTAACATTATGCATCATACGTGGGCTTCCGATGCTATACCATCGTCACAATACACTGATGAGTTGCCCAATCATATTTATATAGACGGCGATATACTAAGCCGTCAACAAGTCAACTTAATCATATACATCATACAAAAGAATATTTCATTTGAATCTACATGTTCATAGGCTTAGTAACTATGGAAATTTTTAAATGTCAAAAGTAGAATAATGATGTTTTCAGACAATGTGCATCTTAATTTGGCATCTGATGGTAAAATATCATTGCAAGACACTGAATAGTTGCCCAATTATGTTTATAAAGACGGCCGATATACTTAGCACACAACTAGTCAACTCATTCATATACCACACATAAAATAATATTTAATTTGAAACTATATATTCACAGGCATAGAAACTATAGAAATTTTTAAATGTTAAAACTGGAGTCACGAAGTTTTTAGACATTGTGCATCAAACATGGGCGTCTCATGGAAAACTATCGTCCCAACACGCAATATGGTGGCCCAATCATGTTTGTATGGATGCTGGATATGATTATCCCAAAACCAGTTAACTCAATCTTAAACCAATGTAAATTGAATATTTCATTTGAAACTACATATTTACAGGCTTAGTAACTATTGAAATTTTTAAATTGCAAAAGTCAAGTCATGATGTTTTCGTACTTTCTGCATCATACGCAACTTTCTAAAGGTACACCTTCGTCGTAAAACACCCAATGGTTTCCCATCCTTGTTTATTTGAATGCCCGATATAAAAAGCACACAACCAGTCGACTTAATCATAGACCGCATACGAAAGATTATTTCATTTGAATCTACATATTCACAGGCTTAGTAACTACTGAAAATTTTTAATTTGAAAACTAGAGTTAAGAAGTTTTCTGACATTGTGTGTCATACGTGGGCTTCTGATGGTAAACTATTGTCGCAAAACACCGAATGGTTGCCCAATCATGTTTATAGTGATGGCCGATATACATAGCCCACAACCAGTCAACTTAATCATATAGCACATACAAAAGAATATATTATTTGAAAGTACATATTCGCAGGCTGACTATAGAAATTTTAAAATTTCAAAAGTATAGCATAGAGTTTTCTAACATTATGCATCATACGTGGGCTTCCGATGGTATACCGTCGGAAGCAAAACACTGAATAGTTGCCCAATCATATTTATATAGACGGCGATATACTAAGCACTCAACAAGTCAACTCAATCATATACCACATACAAAAGAATATTTCATTTGAATCTACATATTCATAGGCTTAGTAACTATGGAAATTTTTAAATCACAAAAGTAGAGTCATGATGTTTTCAGACAATGTGCATCATAATTTGGCATCTGATGGTAAAAAATCATCGCAATACACCGAATAGTAGCCCAATCATGTTTATATAGACGGCCGACATACTTAGCACACAACTAGTCAACTCATTCATATACAACTTATAAAAGAATATTTAATTTGAAGCTATGTATTCACAGGCATAGAAACTATAGAAATTTTTAAATGTCAAAACTAGAGTCACGATGTTTTTAGACATTGTGCATCAAACGTGGGTTTCTGATGGAAAACTATCGTCCCAAAACACAATATGGTGGCCTAATCATGTTTATATAGACGCCGTGTATGAGTAGCCCAACACCAGTGAACTCAATCATAAACCACAGAAAAATGAAAATTTCAATTGAAACAACATATTTACAGTCTTAGTAACTAAAGAAATATTTAAATGTCAAAAATCAAGTCTTGATGTTTTCTGACATTGTGCGTCATACGTTACTTTCTGAAGGTACACCATCGTCGCAAATCACCAAATGGTTTGCCATCCGTCCTCATTAGAATGCCCGATATAAAAAGCACACAACCGATCAACTCAATCATAGAACGCATACGAAAGAATATTTCATTTGAATCTACACATTCACAGGCTTAGTAACTACTGAAAATTTTAAATATGAAAAGTTGAGTCAAGTAGTTTTCTGACATTGTGTATCATGCGTGGGCTTCTGCTGGTAAACTGTTGTCGCAAAACACCGAATGGTTACCCAATCATGTTTATAGTGATGGTCGATATACATAGCCGACAACCAGTCCACCTAATCATATAGCACAGACAAAATAATATATTATTTGAAAGTACAAATTCGCAGGCTTAGTGATTAAAGAAATTTTTAAATTTCAAAAGTAGAGCATAAAGTTTTCTAACATTATGCATCATACGTGGGCTTCCGATGCTATACCATCGTCGCAAAACACTGAAGAGTTGCCCAATCATATTTATATAGACGGCGATATACTAATCCCTCAACAAGTCAACTTAATCATATACAGCATACAAAAGAATATTTCATTTCAATCTACATGTTCATAGGCTTAGTAACTATGGAAATTTTTAAATGTCAAAAGTAGAGTAATGATGTTTTCAGACAATGTGCATCATAATTTGGCATATGATGGTAAAATATCGTTGCAAAACACTGAATAGTTGCCCAATTATGTTTATAAAGACGGCCGATATACTTAGCACACAACTAGTCAACTCATTCATATACCACACATAAAATAATATTTAATTTGAAACTATATATTCACAGGCATAGAAACTATAGAAATTTTTAAATGTTAAAACTGGAGTCACGAAGTTTTTAGACATTGTGCATCAAACATGGGCGTCTCATGGAAAACTATCGTCCCAACACGCAATATGGTGGCCCAATCATGTTTGTATGGATGCTGGATATGATTATCCCAAAACCAGTTAACTCAATCTTAAACCAATGTAAATTGAATATTTCATTTGAAACTACATATTTACAGAGCTTAGTAACTATTGAAATTTTTAAATTGCAAAAGTCAAGTCATGATGTTTTCGTACTTTCGCATCATACGCAACTTTCTAAAGGTACACCTTCGTCGTAAAACACCCAATGGTTTCCCATCCTTGTTTATTTGAACGCCCGATATAAAAAGCACACAACCAGTCGACTTAATCATAGACCGCATACGAAAGATTATTTCATTTGAATCTACATATTCACAGGCTTAGTAACTACTGAAAATTTTTAATTTGAAAACTAGAGTTAAGAAGTTTTCTGACATTGTGTGTCATACGTGGGCTTCTGATGGTAAACTATTGTCGCAAAACACCGAATGGTTGCCCAATCATGTTTATAGTGATGGCCGATATACATAGCCCACAACCAGTCAACTTAATCATATAGCACATACAAAAGAATATATTATTTGAAAGTACATATTCGCAGTCTTAGTGACTATAGAAATTTTAAAATTTCAAAAGTATAGCATAGAGTTTTCTAACATTATGCATCATACGTGGGCTTCCGATGGTATAGCATCGGAAGCAAAACACTGAATAGTTGCCCAATCATATTTATATAGACGGCGAGATACTAAGCACTCAACAAGTCAACTCAATCATATACCACATATAAAAGAATATTTCATTTGAATCTACATATTCATAGGCTTAGTAACTAAGGAAATTTTTAAATCACAAAAGCAGAGTCATGATGTTTTCAGACAATGTGCATCATAATTTGGCATCTGATGGTAAAAAATCATCGCAATACACCGAATAGTAGCCCAATCATGTTTATATAGACGGCCGACATACTTAGCACACAACTAGTCAACTCATTCATATACAACTTATAAAAGAATATTTAATTTGAAGCTATATATTCACAGGCATAGAAACTATAGAAATTTTTAAATGTCAAAACTAGAGTCACGATGTTTTTAGACATTGTGCATCAAACGTGGGTTTCTGATGGAAAACTATCGTCCCAAAACACAATATGGTGGCCTAATCAGGTTTATATAGACGCCGTGTATGAGTAGCCCAACACCAGTGAACTCAATCATAAACCACAGAAAAATGAAAATTTCAATTGAAACAACATATTTACAGTCTTAGTAACTAAAGAAATATTTAAATGTCAAAAATCAAGTCTTGATGTTTTCTGACATTGTGCGTCATACGTTACTTTCTGAAGGTACACCATCGTCGCAAATCACCAAATGGTTTGCCATCCGTCCTCATTAGAATGCCCGATATAAAAAGCACACAACCAGTCAACTCAATCATAGAACGCATACGAAAGAATATTTCATTTGAATCTACACATTCACAGGCTTAGTAACTACTGAAAATTTTAAATATGAAAAGTTGAGTCAAGTAGTTTTCTGACATTGTGTATCATGCGTGGGCTTCTGCTGGTAAACTGTTGTCGCAAAACACCGAATGGTTACCCAATCATGTTTATAGTGATGGTCGATATACATAGTCGACAACCAGTCAACCTAATCATATAGCACAGACAAAAAAATATATTTTTTGAAAGTACAAATTCGCAGGCTTAGTGATTAAAGAAATTTTTAAATTTCAAAAGTAGAGCATAAAGTTTTCTAACATTATGCATCATACGTAGGCTTCCGATGCTATACCATCGTCACAAAACACTGAAGAGTTGCCCAATCATATTTATATAGACGGCGATATACTAAGCCCTCAACAAGTCAACTTAATCATATACAGCATACAAAAGAATATTTCATTTGAATCTACATGTTCATAGGCTTAGAAACTATGGAAATTTTTAAATGTCAAAAGTAGAGTAATGATGTTTTCAGACAATGTGCATCATATTTTGGCATCTGATGGTAAAATATCGTTGCAAAACACTGAATAGTTGCCCAATTATGTTTATAAAGACGGCCGATATACTTAGCACACAACTAGTCAACTCATTCATATACCACACATAAAATAATATTTAATTTGAAACTATATATTCACAGGCATAGAAACTATAGAAATTTTTAAATGTTAAAACTGGAGTCACGAAGTTTTTAGACATTGTGCATCAAACATGGGCGTCTCATGGAAAACTATCGTCCCAACACGCAATATGGTGGCCCAATCATGTTTGTATGGATGCTGGATATGATTATCCCAAAACCAGTTAACTCAATCTTAAACCAATGTAAATTGAATATTTCATTTGAAACTACATATTTACAGGCTTAGTAACTATTGAAATTTTTAAATTGCAAAAGTCAAGTCATGATGTTTTCGTACTTTCTGCATCATACGCACCTTTCCCATCCTTGTTTATTTGAACGCCCGATAAAAAAAGCACACAACCAGTCGACTTAATCATAGACCGCATACGAAAGATTATTTCATTTGAATCTACATATTCACAGGCTTAGTAACTACTGAAAATTTTTAATTTGAAAACTAGAGTTAAGAAGTTTTCTGATATTGTGTGTCATACGTGGGCTTCTGATGGTAAACTATTATCGCAAAACACCGAATGGTTGCCCAATCATGTTTATAGTGATGGCCGATATACATAGCCCACGACCAGTCAACTTAATCATATAGCACATACAAAAGAATATATTATTTGAAAGTACATATTCGCAGGCTTAGTGACTATAGAAATTTTAAAATTTCAAAAGTATAGCATAGAGTTTTCTAACATTATGCATCATACGTGGGCTTCCGATGGTATAGCATCGGAAGCAAAACACTGAATAGTTGCCCAATCATATTTATATAGACGGCGAGATACTAAGCACTCAACAAGTCAACTCAATCATATACCACATACAAAAGAATATTTCATTTGAATCTACATATGCATAGGCTTAGTAACTATGGAAATTTTTAAGTCACAAAAGCAGAGTCATGATGTTTTCAGACTATGTGCATCATAATTTGGCATCTGATGGTAAAAAATCATCGCAATACACCGAATAGTAGCCCAATCATGTTTATATAGACGGCCGACATACTTAGCACACAACTAGTCAACTCATTCATATACAACTTATAAAAGAATATTTAATTTGAAGCTATATATTCACAGGCATAGAAACTATAGAAATTTTTAAATGTCAAAACTAGAGTCACGATGTTTTTAGACATTGTGCATCAAACGTGGGTTTCTGATGGAAAACTATCGTCCCAAAACACAATATGGTGGCCTAATCTTGTTTATATAGACGCCGTGTATGGGTAGCCCAACACCAGTGAACTCAATCGTAAACCACAGAAAAATGAAAATTTCAATTGAAACAACATATTTATAGTCTTAGTAACTAAAGAAATATTTAAATGTCAAAAATCAAGTCTTGATGTTTTCTGACATTGTGCGTCATACGTTACTTTCTGAAGGTACACCATCGTCGCAAATCACCAAATGGTTTGCCATCCGTCCTCATTAGAATGCCCGATATAAAAAGCACACAACCAGTCAACTCAATCATAGAACGCATACGAAAGAATATTTCATTTGAATCTACACATTCACAGGCTTAGTAACTACTGAAAATTTTAAATATGAAAAGTTGAGTCAAGTAGTTTTCTGACATTGTGTATCATGCGTGGGCTTATTCTGGTAAACTGTTGTCGCAAAACACCGAATGGTTACCCAATCATGTTTATAGTGATGGTCGATATACATAGCCGACAACCAGTCCACCTAATCATATAGCACAGACAAAATAATATATTATTTGAAAGTACAAATTCGCAGGCTTAGTGAATAAAGAAATTTTTAAATTTCAAAAGTAGAGCATAAAGTTTTCTTACATTATGTATCATACATGGGCTTCCGATGCAATACCATCGTCGCAAAACACTGAAGAGTTGCCCAATCATATTTATATAGACGGCGATATACTAATCCCTCAACAAGTCAACTTAATCATATACAGCATACAAAAGAATATTTCATTTAAATCTACATGTTCATAGGCTTAGTAACTATGGAAATTTTTAACTGTCAAAAGTAGAGTAATGATGTTTTCAGACAATGTGCATCATAATTTGGCATATGATGGTAAAATATCGTTGCAAAACACTGAATAGTTGCCCAATTATGTTTATAAAGACGGCCGATATACTTAGCACACAACTAGTCAACTCATTCATATACCACATATAAAATAATATTTAATTTGAAACTATATATTCACAGGCATAGAAACTATAGAAATTTTTAAATGTTAAAACTGGAGTCACGAAGTTTTTAGACATTGTGCATCAAACATGGGCGTCTCATGGAAAACTATCGTCCCAACACGCAATATGGTGGCCCAATCATGTTTGTATGGATGCTGGATATGATTATCCCAAAACCAGTTAACTCAATCTTAAACCAATGTAAATTGAATATTTCATTTGAAACTACATATTTACAGGCATAGTAACTATTGAAAATTTTAAATTGCAAAAGTTAAGTCATGATGTTTTCGTACTTTCTGCATCATACGCAACTTTCTAAAGGTACACCTTCGTCGTAAAACACCCAATGGTTTCCCATCCTTGTTTATTTGAACGCCCGATATAAAAAGCACACAACCAGTCGACTTAATCATAGACCGCATACGAAAGATTATTTCATTTGAATCAACATATTCACAGTCTTAGTAACTACTGAAAATTTTTAATTTGAAAACTAGAGTTAAGAAGTTTTCTGATATTGTGTGTCATACGTGGGCTTCTGATGGTAAACTATTGTCGCAAAACACCGAATGGTTGCCCAATCATGTTTATAGTGATGGCCGATATACATAGCCCACAACCAGTCAACTTAATCATATAGCACATACAAAAGAATATATTATTTGAAAGTACATATTCGCAGGCTTAGTGACTATAGAAATTTTCAAATTTCAAAAGTATAGCATAGAGTTTTCTAACGTTATGCATAATACGTGGGCTTCCGATGGTATACCATCGGAAGCAAAACACCGAATAGTTGCCCAATCATATTTATATAGACGGCGATATACTATGCACTCAACAAGTCAACTCAATCATATACCACATACAAAAGAATATTTAATTTGAATCTACATATTCATAGGCTTAGTAACTATGGAAATTTTTAAATCACAAAAGTAGAGTCATGATGTTTTCAGACAATGTGCATCATAATTTGGCATCTGATGGTAAAAAATCATCGCAATACACCGAATAGTAGCCCAATCATGTTTATATAGACGGCCGACATACTTAGCACACAACTAGTCAACTCATTCATATACAACTTATAAAAGAATATTTAATTTGAAGCTATATATTCACAGGCATAGAAACTATAGAAATTTTTAAATGTCAAAACTAGAGTCACGATGTTTTTAGACATTGTGCATCAAACGTGGGTTTCTGATGGAAAACTATCGTCCCAAAACACAATATGGTGGCCTAATCATGTTTATATATACGCCGTGTATGAGTAGCCCAACACCAGTGAACTCAATCATAAACCACAGAAAAATGAAAATTTCAATTGAAACAACATATTTATAGTCTTAGTAACTAAAGAAATATTTAAATGTCAAAAATCAAGTCTTGATGTTTTCTGACATTGTGCGTCATACGTTACTTTCTGAAGGTACACCATCGTCGCAAATCACCAAATGGTTTGCCATCCGTCCTCATTAGAATGCCCGATATAAAAAGCACACAACCAGTCAACTCAATCATAGAACGCATACGAAAGAATATTTCATTTGAATCTACACATTCACAGGCTTAGTAACTACTGAAAATTTTAAATATGAAAAGTTGAGTCAAGTAGTTTTCTGACATTGTGTATCATGCGTGGGCTTATTCTGGTAAACTGTTGTCGCAAAACACCGAATGGTTACCCAATCATGTTTATAGTGATGGTCGATATACATAGCCGACAACCTGTCCACCTAATCATATATCACAGACAAAATAATATATTATTTGAAAGTACAAATTCGCAGGCTTAGTGAATAAAGAAATTTTTAAATTTCAAAAGTAGATCATAAAGTTTTCTAACATTATGCATCATACGTGGGCTTCCGATGCGATACCATCGTCGCAAAACACTGAAGAGTTGCCGAATCATATTTATATAGACGGCGATATACTAATCCCTCAACAAGTCAACTTAATCATATACAGCATACAAAAGAATATTTCATTTAAATCTACATGTTCATAGGCTTAGTAACTATGGAAATTTTTAACTGTCAAAAGTAGAGTAATGATGTTTTCAGACAATGTGCATCATAATTTGGCATATGATGGTAAAATATCGTTGCAAAACACTGAATAGTTGCCCAATTATGTTTATAAAGACGGCCGATATACTTAGCACACAACTAGTCAACTCATTCATATACCACACATAAAATAATATTTAATTTGAAACTATATATTCACAGGCATAGAAACTATAGAAATTTTTAAATGTTAAAACTGGAGTCACGAAGTTTTTAGACATTATGCATCAAACATGGGCGTCTCATGGAAAACTATCGTCCCAACACGCAATATGGTGGCCCAATCATGTTTGTATGGATGCTGGATATGATTATCCCAAAACCAGTTAACTCAATCTTAAACCAATGTAAATTGAATATTTCATTTGAAACTACATATTTACAGGCATAGTAACTATTGAAAATTTTAAATTGCAAAAGTTAAGTCATGATGTTTTCGTACTTTCTGCATCATACGCAACTTTCTAAAGGTACACCTTCGTCGTAAAACACCCAATGGTTTCCCATCCTTGTTTATTTGAACGCCCGATATAAAAAGCACACAACCAGTCGACTTAATCATAGACCGCATACGAAAGATTATTTCATTTGAATCAACATATTCACAGTCTTAGTAACTACTGAAAATTTTTAATTTGAAAACTAGAGTTAAGAAGTTTTCTGATATTGTGTGTCGTACGTGGGCTTCTGATGGTAAACTATTGTCGCAAAACACCGAATGGTTGCCCAATCATGTTTATAGTGATGGCCGATATACATAGCCCACAACCAGTCAACTTAATCATATAGCACATACAAAAGAATATATTATTTGAAAGTACATATTCGCAGGCTTAGTGACTATAGAAATTTTCAAATTTCAAAAGTATAGCATAGAGTTTTCTAACGTTATGCATAATACGTGGGCTTCCGATGGTATACCATCGGAAGCAAAACACCGAATAGTTGCCCAATCATATTTATATAGACGGCGATATACTATGCACTCAACAAGTCAACTCAATCATATACCACATACAAAAGAATATTTAATTTGAATCTACATATTCATAGGCTTAGTAACTATGGAAATTTTTAAATCACAAAAGTAGAGTCATGATGTTTTCAGACAATGTGCATCATAATTTGGCATCTGATGGTAAAAAATCATCGCAATACACCGAATAGTAGCCCAATCATGTTTATATAGACGGCCGACATACTTAGCACACAACTAGTCAACTCATTCATATACAACTTATAAAAGAATATTTAATTTGAAGCTATATATTCACAGGCATAGAAACTATAGAAATTTTTAAATGTCAAAACTAGAGTCACGATGTTTTTAGACATTGTGCATCAAACGTGGGTTTCTGATGGAAAACTATCGTCCCAAAACACAATATGGTGGCCTAATCATGTTTATATATACGCCGTGTATGAGTAGCCCAACACCAGTGAACTCAATCATAAACCACAGAAAAATGAAAATTTCAATTGAAACAACATATTTATAGTCTTAGTAACTAAAGAAATATTTAAATGTCAAAAATCAAGTCTTGATGTTTTCTGACATTGTGCGTCATACGTTACTTTCTGAAGGTACACCATCGTCGCAAATCACCAAATGGTTTGCCATCCGTCCTCATTAGAATGCCCGATATAAAAAGCACACAACCAGTCAACTCAATCATAGAACGCATACGAAAGAATATTTCATTTGAATCTACACATTCACAGGCTTAGTAACTACTGAAAATTTTAAATATGAAAAGTTGAGTCAAGTAGTTTTCTGACATTGTGTATCATGCGTGGGCTTATTCTTGGTAAACTGTTGTCGCAAAACACCGAATGGTTACCCAATCATGTTTATAGTGATGGTCGATATACATAGCCGACAACCTGTCCACCTAATCATATAGCACAGACAAAATAATATATTATTTGAAAGTACAAATTCGCAGGCTTAGTGAATAAAGAAATTTTTAAATTTCAAAAGTAGAGCATAAAGTTTTCTAACATTATGCATCATACGTGGGCTTCCGATGCTATACCATCGTCACAAAACACTGAAGAGTTGCCCAATCATATTTATATAGACGGCGATATACTAATCCCTCAACAAGTCAACTTAATCATATACAGCATACAAAAGAATATTTCATTTAAATCTACATGTTCATAGGCTTAGTAACTATGGAAATTTTTAAATGTCAAAAGTAGAGTAATGATGTTTTCAGACAATGTGCATCATAATTTGGCATATGATGGTAAAATATCGTTGCAAAACACTGAATAGTTGCCCAATTATGTTTATAAAGACGGCCGATATACTTAGCACACAACTAGTCAACTCATTCATATACCACACATAAAATAATATTTAATTTGAAACTATATATTCACAGGCATAGAAACTATAGAAAATTTTAAATGTTAAAACTGGAGTCACGAAGTTTTTAGACATTATGCATCAAACATGGGCGTCTGATGGAAAACTATCGTCCCAACACGCAATATGGTGGCCCAATCATGTTTGTATGGATGCTGGATATGATTATCCCAAAACCAGTTAACTCAATCTTAAACCAATGTAAATTGAATATTTCATTTGAAACTACATATTTACAGGCTTAGTAACTATTGAAATTTTTAAATTGCAAAAGTCAAGTCATGATGTTTTCGTACTTTCTGCATCATACGCAACTTTCTAAAGGTACACCTTCGTCGTAAAACACCCAATGGTTTCCCATCCTTGTTTATTTGAACGCCCGATATAAAAAGCACACAACCAGTCGACTTAATCATAGACCGCATACGAAAGATTATTTCATTTGAATCTACATATTCACAGTCTTAGTAACTACTGAAAATTTTTAATTTGAAAACTAGAGTAAAGAAGTTTTCTGATATTGTGTGTCATACGTGGGCTTCTGATGGTAAACTATTGTCGTAAAACACCGAATGGTTGCCCAATCATGTTTATAGTGATGGCCGATATACATAGCCCACAACCAGTCAACTTAATCATATAGCACATACAAAAGAATATATTATTTGAAAGTACATATTCGCAGTCTTAGTGACTATAGAAATTTTAAAATTTCAAAAGTATAGCATAGAGTTTTCTAACATTATGCATCATACGTGGGCTTCCAATAGAATACCATCGGAAGCAAAACACTGAATAGTTGCCCAATCATATTTATATAGACGGCGAGATACTAAGCACTCAACAAGTCAACTCAATCATATACCACATACAAAAGAATATTTCATTTGAATCTACATATTCATAGGCTTAGTAACTATGGAAATTTTTAAATCACAAAAGCAGAGTCATGATGTTTTCAGACAATGTGCATCATAATTTGGCATCTGATGGTAAAAAATCATCGCAATACACCGAATAGTAGCCCAATCATGTTTATATAGACGGCCGACATACTTAGCACACAACTAGTCAACTCATTCATATACAACTTATAAAAGAATATTTAATTTGAAGCTATATATTCACAGGCATAGAAACTATAGAAATTTTTAAATGTCAAAACTAGAGTCACGATGTTTTTAGACATTGTGCATCAAACGTGGGTTTCTGATGGAAAACTATCGTCCCAAAACACAATATGGTGGCCTAATCATGTTTATATAGACGCCGTGTATGAGTAGCCCAACACCAGTGAACTCAATCATAAACCACAGAAAAATGAAAATTTCAATTGAAACAACATATTTACAGTCTTAGTAACTAAAGAAATATTTAAATGTCAAAAATCAAGTCTTGATGTTTTCTGACATTGTGCGTAATACGTTACTTTCTGAAGGTACACCATCGTCGCAAATCACCAAATGGTTTGCCATCCGTCCTCATTAGAATGCCCGATATAAAAAGCACACAACCAGTCAACTCAATCATAGAACGCTACGAAAGAATATTTCATTTGAATCTACACATTCACAGGCTTAGTAACTACTGAAAATTTTAAATATGAAAAGTTGAGTCAAGTAGTTTTCTGACATTGTGTATCATGCGTGGGCTTCTGTTGGTAAACTGTTGTCGCAAAACACCGAATGGTTACCCAATCATGTTTATAGTGATGGTCGATATACATAGCCGACAACCAGTCCACCTAATCATATAGCACAGACAAAATAATATATTATTTGAAAGTACAAATTCGCAGGCTTAGTGAATAAAGAAATTTTTAAATTTCAAAAATAGAGCATAAAGTTTTCTAACATTATGCATCATACGTGGGCTTCCGATGCTATACCATCGTCACAAAACACTGAAGAGTTGCCCAATCATATTTATATAGACGGCGATATACTAATCCCTCAACAAGGCAACTTAATCATATACAGCATACAAAAGAATATTTCATTTAAATCTACATGTTCATAGGCATAGTAACTGTGGAAATTTTTAAATGTCAAAAGTAGAGTAATGATGTTTTCAGACAATGTGCATCATAATTTGGCATCTGATGGTAAAATATCGTTGCAAAACACTGAATAGTTGCCCAATTATGTTTATAAAGACGGCCGATATACTTAGCACACAACTAGTCAACTCATTCATATACCACACATAAAATAATATTTAATTTGAAACTATATATTCACAGGCATAGAAACTATAGAAATTTTTAAATGTTAAAACTGGAGTCACGAAGTTTTTAGACATTGTGCATCAAACAAGGGCGTCTCATGGAAAACTATCGTCCCAACACGCAATATGGTGTCCCAATCATGTTTGTATGGATGTTCGATATGATTATCCCAAAACCAGTTAACTCAATCTTAAACCAATGTAAATTGAATATTTCATTTGAAACTACATATTTACAGGCTTAGTAACTATTGAAATTTTTTAATTGCAAAAGTCAAGTCATGATGTTTTCGTACTTTCTGCATCATACGCAACTTTCTAAAGGTACACCTTCGTCGTAAAACACCCAATGGTTTCTCATCCTTGTTTATTTGAACGCCCGATATAAAAAGCACACAACCAGTCGACTTAATCATAGACCGCATACGAAAGATTATTTCATTTGAATCTACATATTCACAGGCTTAGTAACTACTGAAAATTTTTAATTTGAAAACTAGAGTAAAGAAGTTTTCTGACATTGTGTGTCATACGTGGGCTTCTGATGGTAAACTATTATCGCAAAACACGGAATGGTTGCCCAATCATGTTTATAGTGATGGCCGATATACATAGCCCACAACCAGTTAACTTAATCATATAGCACATACAAAAGAATATATTATTTGAAAGTACATATTCGCAGGCTTAGTGACTATAGAAATTTTAAAATTTCAAAAGTATAGCATAGAGTTTTCTAACATTATGCATCATACGTGGGCTTCCGATGGTATACCATCGGAAGCAAAACACTGAATAGTTGTCCAATTATATTTATATAGACGTCGAGATACTAAGCACTCAACAAGTCAACTCAATCATATACCACATACAAAAGAATATTTCATTTGAATCTACATATTCATAGGCTTAGTAACTATGGAAATTTTTAAATCACAAAAGCAGAGTCATGATGTTTTCAGACAATGTGCATCATAATTTGGCATCTGATGGTAAAAAATCATCGCAATACACCGAATAGTAGCCCAATCATGTTTATGTGGACGGCCGACATACTTAGCACACAAATAGTCAACTCATTCATATACAACTTACAAAAGAATATTTAATTTGAAGCTATATAATCACAGGCATAGAAACTATAGAAATTTTTAAATGTCAAAAGTAGAGTCACGATGTTTTTAGACATTTTGCATCAAACGTGGGCTTCTGATGGAAAACTATCGTCCCAAAACACAATATAGCGGCCTAATCATGTTTATATAGACGCCGTGTATGAGTAGCCCGACACCAGTGAACTCAATCATAAACCACAGAAAAATGAAAATTTAAATTGAAACAACATATTTACAGTCTTAGTAACTAAAGAAATATTTAAATGTCAAAAATCAAGTCTGATGTTTTCTGACACTGTGCGTCATACGTTACTTTCTGAAGGTACACCATCGTCGCAAATCACCAAATGGTTTGCCATCCGTCCTCATTAGAATGCCCGATATAAAAAGCACACAACCAGTCAACTCAATCATAGAACGCATACGAAAGAATATTTCATTTGAATCTACACATTCACAGGCTTAGTAACTACTAAAAATTTTAAATATGAAAAGTTGAGTCAAGTAGTTTTCTGACATTGTGTATCATGCGTGGGCTTCTGCTGGTAAACTGTTGTCGCAAAACACCGAATGGTTACCCAATCATGTTTATAGTGATGGTCGATATACATAGCCGACAACCAGTTAACCTAATCATATAGCACAGACAAAAGAATATATTATTTGAAAGTACAAAATCGCAGGCATAGTGAATAAAGAAATTTTTAAATTTCAAAAGTAGAGCGAAAAGTTTTCTAACATTATGCATCATATGTGGGCTTCCGATGCTATACCATCGTCACAAAACACCGAAGAGTTGCCCAATCATATTTTTATAGACGGCGATATACTAAGCCCTCAACAAGTCAACCCAATCATATATAGCATACAAAAGAATATTTCATTTGATTCTACATGTTCATAGGCTTAGAAACTATGGAAATTTTTAAATGTCAAAAAGTAGAGTCATGAAGATTTCAGACAATATGCTACTGAATTTGGCATCTGATGGTAAAATATCGTCGCAAAACACTGAATAGTTGCCCAATCATGTTTATAAAGACGGCCGATATACTTAGCACACAACTAGTCAACTCATTCATATACCACACATAAAATAATATTTAATTTGAAACTATATATTCACAGGCATAGAAACTATAGAAACTTTTAAATGTCAAAACTAGAGTCACGAAGATTTTAGACATTGTGTACAAACATGGGTTTCTGATGGTAAACTATCGTCCCAAAACGCAATATGGTGGCCCAATCATGTTTATATAGATGCCGGATATGATTAGCCCAAAACCATTGAACTTAATCTTAAACCACAGAGAAATGAATATTTCATTTGAAACTACATATTTATAGGCTTAGTAATTATGGAAATTTTAAATGTCAAAAGTCAAGTCATGATGTTTTCTAACATTGTGCACCATACGCTGCTTTCTGAAGGTACACCATTGTCGCAAAACTCCGAATGGTTTCCAATCCGTGTTTATTTGAACGCCTGATATAAAAAGCACACAACCAGTCAACTCAATTATAGAACGCATACGAAAGAATATTTCATTTGAATGTACATATTCACAGGCTTAGTAACTACTGAAAATTTTAAGTATGAAAAGTACAGTCAAGTAGTTTTCTGACATTGTGTATCATGTGTGGGCTTCTAATAGTAAACAATTGTCGCAAAACACCGAATGGTCACCCAATCATGTTTATAGTGATGGTCGATATACATAGCCGACAACCAGTCAACCTAATCATATAGCACATACAAAAGAATATATTATTTGAAGGTACATATTCACAGGCTTAGTGAATAAAGAAATTTTTAAATTTCAAAAGTAGAGCATAAAGTTTTCTAACATTATGCATCATATGTGGGCTTCCGATGCTATACCTTCGTCACAAAACACCGAAAGTTGCCCAATCATATTTATATTGATGGCGATATACTAAGCCCTCAACAAGTCAACTCAATCATATACTACATACAAATGAATATTTCATTTGAATCTACATATGCATAGGCTTAGTAACTATGGAAATTTTTAAATGTCAAAAGCAGAGTCCTGAAGTTTTCAGACAATGTGCATCATATTTTGGCATCTGATGGTAAAATATCGTCGCAATACACCGAATAGTAGCCCAATCATGTTTATATAGATGGCCGACATACTTTGCAAACAACTAGTCAACTCATTCATATACAACTTATAAAAGAATATTTAATTTAAAGCTATATATTCACAGGCATAGAAACTATAGAAATTTTTAAATGTCAAAACTAGAGTCACATTGTTTTTAGACATTGTGCATCAAACGTGAGCTTCTGATGGAAAACTATCGTCCCAAACACAATATGGTGGCCTAATCATATTTATATAGATGTTGTGTATGAGTAGCCCAACACCAGTGAACTCAATCATAAACCACAGAAAAATGAAAATTTCATTTGAAACTACAAATTTATAGGCTTAGTAACTATAGAAATTTTTAAAAGTCAAAAGTCAAGTCATGATGTTTTCTAACATTGTGCGCCATACGCTGCTTTCTGAAGGTACACCATCATCGCAAAACTCCGAATGGTTTCCAATCCGTGTTTATTTGAATGCCCAATATAAAAAGTACACAAGCAGTTAACTCAATCATAGAACGCATACGAAAGAATATTTCATTTTAATCTACATATTCACAGGCTTAGTAACTACTGAAAATTTTAAATATGAACGGTTGAGTCAAGTAGTTTTCTGACATTGTGTATCATGCGTGGGCTTCTGCTGGTAAACTATTGTCGCAAAACACCGAATGGTTACCCAATCATGTTTATAGTGATGGTCGATATACATAGCCGACAACCAGTCAACTTAATCATATAGCATATACAAAAGAATATATTATTAGAAAGTACATATTCGCAGGCTTAGTGACTATAGAATTTTTTTAATTTCAAAAGTAGAGCAAAAAGTTTTCTAACATTATGCATCATACGTGGGCTTCCGATGGTATACCATCGTCACAAAACACCGAATAGTTGCCGATTCATATTTATATAGACGGCGATATACTAAGAACTCAACAGGTCAACTCAATCATATACAACATACAAAAGAATATTTCATTTGAATCTGCATATTCATAGGCTTAGTAACTATGGAAATTTTTAAATCTCAAAAGTAGGGTCATGAAGTTTTCTGATAATGTGCATCATAATTTGGCATCTGATGGTAAAATATCGTCGCAATACACCGAATAGTAGCCCAATCAAGTTTTTATAGACGGCCGACATACTTAGCACACAACTAGTCAACTCATTCATATACAACTTATAAAAGAATATTTAATTTGAAGCTACATATTCACAGGCATAGAAACTATAGAAATTTTTAAATGTCAAAACTAGTGTCACGATGTTTTTAGACATTGTGCATCAAACGTGGGCTTCTGATGGAAAACTATCGTCCCAAAACACAATATGGTGGCCTAATAATGTTTATATAGATGCCGTGTATGAGTAGCCCAACACCAGTGAACTCAATCATAAACCACAGAAAAATGAAAATTTCAACTGAAACTACATATTTATAGGCTTAGTAACTATAGAATTTTTTAAAAGTCAAAAGTCAAGTCATGAGGTTTTCTAACATTGTGCGTCATACGCTGCTTTCTGAAGGTACACCAACGTCGCAAAACTCCGAATGGTTTCCAATCCGTGTTTATTTGAACGCCTGATATAAAAAGCACACAACCAGTCACCTCAATCATAGAACGCATACGAAAGAATATTTCATTTGAATCTACATATTCACAGGCTTAGTAACTACTGAAAATTTTAAGTATGTAAAGTACAGTCAAGTAGTTTTCGGACATTGTGTATCATGCGTGGGCTTCTGATAGTAAACAATTGTCGCAAAACACCGAATGGTCACCCAATCATGTTTATAGTGATGGTCGATATACATAGCCGACAACCAGTCAACCTAATCATACAGCACATACAAAAGAATATATTATTTGAAAGTACATATTCGCAGGCTTAGTGAATAAAGAAATTTTTAAATTTCAAAAGTAGAGCATAAAGTTTTCTAACATTATGCATCGTGTGTGTGCTTCCGATGCTATACCATCGTCACAAAACACCGAAGAGTTGCCCAATCATATTTATATAGACGGCGATATACTAAGCCCTCAACAAGTCAACTCAATCATATACTACATACAAATGAATATTTCATTTGTGTCTACATGTTCATAGGCTTAGTAACTATGGAAATTTTTAAATGTCAGAAGCAGTGTCATGATGTTTTCAGACAATGTGCAACATAATTTGGCATCTGATGTTAAAATATCGTCGCAAAACACTGAATAGTTGCCCAATCATGTTTATAAAGATGGTCGATATACATAGCACACAACTAGTCAACTCATTCATATACAACATATAAAATAATATTTAATTTGAAACTATATATTGAAAGGCATAGAAATTTTTAAATGTCAAAACTAGAGTCACGAAGTTTTTAGACATTGTGCATCAAACGCGGGCTTCTGATGGTAAACTTTGGTCCCAAAATGCTACATGGTGGCCCAATCATGTTTATATAGATGTCGGATATGATTTGCCCAAAACCGGTGAACTCAATCTTAAACCACTGAAAATTGAATATTTCATGTGAAACTACATATTTATAGGCTTAGTAACTATAGAAATTTTTAAATGTCAAAAGTCAAGTCATGATTTTTTTCGACTTTGTGCATCATACGCTACTTTCTGATGGTACACTTTCGTCGCAAAACACCCATTCGTTTCCCATCCTTGTTTATTTAAACGCCTGATATAAAAAGCACACAACCCGTCAAATTAATCATAGACTGGATACGAATGATTATTTCATTTGAATCTACATATTCACAGCCTTAGTTACTGCTGAAAATTTTAAAGATGAAAAGTAGAGTCAAGAACTTTTCTGACATTGTGTATCATACGTGGGCTTCTGATGGTAAACTATAGTTGCAAAACAGCGAATGGTTGCCCAATCATGTTTGTATTGATGGCCGATATACATAGCCGACAACCAGTTAACTTAATCATATAGCACATACTATAGAATATATTATTTGAAAGTACATATACGCAGGCTTAGTGACAATTGAAATTTTAAAATTTCAAAGGTAGAGCATAAATTTTTCTAACATTATGCATCATACGTGGGCTTCCGATGGTATACCATCATCACAAAACATCGAATAGTTACCCAATCAAATTTATATAGACGGCGATATACTAAGCACTCAACAAGTCAACTCAATCATATACCGCAAACAAAAGAATATTTCATTTGAATCTACATATTCATAGGCTTAGTAACTATGGAAATTTTTAAATGTCAAAAGTAGAGTCATGATGTTTTCAGACAATGAGCATCATAATTTGGCATCTAATTGTAAAATATCGTCGCAAAACACCAAATAGTTTCCCAATCGTGTTTATATTGACGGCCGATATACTTACCACACAAGTTGTCAACTCATTCATATACAACATTTAAAAGAATCTTTAATTTGAAACTATATATTCACAGGCATAGAAACTATACAAATTTTTAAATGTCAAAACAAGAGTCACGAAGTTTTTAGACATTGTGCATCAAACGTGGGCTTCTGATGGTAAAGTTCGTCCCAAAACGCAATATGGTGGCCCAATCATGTTTATATAGATGCCGGATATGATTAGCCCAAAACCAGTGAACTCAATCTTAAACCACAGAAAAATGAATATTTCATTTGAAACTTCATATTTACTGGCTTATTAACTATAGAAATTTTTAAATGTCAAAAGTCAAGTCATGTTGTTTTCTGACAGTGTGCATCATACGCGGCTTTCTGATGGTACACCATCGTCGCAAAACACCGAATGGTTCCCCAACCTTGTTTATTTGAACGCCCGACATAAAAAGCACACAACCGGTCAACTCAATCATAGAACGCACACGAAAGAATATTTCATTTGAATCTACATGTTCACAGGCTTAGTAACTACTGAAAATTTTAAATATCAAAAGTAGAGTCAGGATGTTTTCTGACATTGTGTATTATACGTGGGCATCTGATGGTAAACTATTATCGCAAAACACCGAATGGTTGCCTAATCATGTTTATATTGATCCCCGATATACATAGCCCACAACCAGTCAACTTAATCATATCGCACATACAATAGAATATATTATTTGAAAGTACATATTCGCAGGCTTAGTGACTATAGAAATTTTAAAATTTCAAAGGTTGAGCGTAAAGTTTTCTAACATTATGCATCATACGTGGACTTCCGATGGTATATCATCGTCACAAAACAATGAATAGTTACCCAATCATATTTATATAGACGGTGATATACTAAACCACTCAACAAGTCAACTCAATCATATACCACATACAAAAGAATATTTCATTTGAATCTACATATTCATAGGCTTAGTAACGATGGAAATTTTTGAATTTCAAAAGTAGAATCATGATGTTTTCAGACATCGTGCTTCTAAATTTGGCATCTGATTGTAAAATATCGTGGCAAAACATCGAATAGTTTCCCAATCATGTTCATATTGACGGCCGATATACTTAGCACATAGCTAGTCAACTCATTCATATACAACATATAAAAGAACCTTTAATTTGAAACTATATACTGAAAGGCATAGAAACTATAGAAATTTTTAAATGTCAAAATATGAGTCACGAAGTTTTTAGACATTGTGCATCAAACGTGGGCTTCTGATGGTAAAGTTCGTCCCAAAACGCAATATGGTGGCCCAATCATGTTTATATAGATGCCGGATATGATTAGCCCAAAACCAGTGAACTCAATCTTAAACCACAGAAAAATGAATATTTCATTTGAAACTTCATATTTACTGGCTTATTAACTATAGAAATTTTTAAATGTCAAAAGTCAAGTCATGTTGTTTTCTGACAGTGTGCATCATATGCGGCTTTCTGATGGTACACCATCGTCGCAAAACACCGAATGGTTCCCCATCCTTGTTTATTTGAACGCCCGACATAAAAAGTACACAACCGGTCAACTCAATCATAGAACGCACAAGAAAGAATATTTCATTTGAATCTACATGTTCACAGGCTTAGTAACTACTGAAAATTTTAAATATCAAAAGTAGAGTCAGGTTGTTTTCTGACATTGTGTATTATACGTGGGCATCTGATGGTAAACTATTATCGCAAAAGGCCGAATGGTTGCCTAATCATGTTTATATTGATGCCCGATATACATAGCCCACAACCAGTCAACTTAATCATATCGCACATACAATAGAATATATAATTTGAAAGTACATATTCGCAGGCTTAGTGACTATAGAAATTTTAAAATTTCAAAGGTTGAGCGTAAAGTTTTCTAACATTATGCATCATACGTGGACTTCCGATGGTATATCATCGTCACAAAACACCGAATAGTTACCCAATCATATTTATATAGACGGTGATATACTAACCACTCAACAAGTCAACTCAATCATATACCACGTACAAAAGAATATTTCATTTGAATCTACATATTCATAGGCTTAGTAACGATGGAAATTTTTGAATTTCAAAAGTAGAATCATGATGTTTTCAGACAACGTGCTTCAAAATTTGGCATCTGATTGTAAAATATCGTCGCAAAACACCGAATAGTTTCCCAATCATGTTTATATTGACGGCCGATATACTTAGCACACAGCTAGTCAACTCATTCATATACAACATATAAAAGAACCTTTAATTTGAAACTATATATTGAAAGGCATAGAAACTATAGAAATTTTTAAATGTCAAAATATGAGTCACGAAGTTTTTAGACATTGTGCATCAAACGTGGGCTTCTGATGGTAAAGTTCGTCCCAAAACGCAATATGGTGGCCCAATCATGTTTATATAGATGCCGGATATGATTAGCCCAAAACCAATGAACTCAATCTTAAACCACAGAAAAATGAATATTTCATTTGAAACTTCATATTTACTGGCTTATTAACTATAGAAATTTTTAAATGTCAAAAGTCAAGTCATGTTGTTTTCTAACAGTGTGCATCATACGCGGCTTTCTGATGGTACACCATCGTCGCAAAACACCGAATGGTTCCCCATCCTTGTTTATTTGAACGCCCGACATAAAAAGCACACAACCGGTCAACTCAATCATAGAACGCACACGAAAGAATATTTCATTTGAATCTACATGTTCACAGGCTTAGTAACTACTGAAAATTTTAAATATCAAAAGTAGAGTCAGGAAGTTTTCTGACATTGTGTATCATACATGGGCTTCTGATGGTAAACTATTGTCGCAAAACACCGAATGGTGGCCCAATCATGTTTATATTGATGCTCGATATGCATATCCCACAACCAGTCAAGTTAATCATATAGCACATACAAAAGAATTTATTATTTGAAATAACATATTTGCAGGCTTAGTGACTAAAGAAATTTTTAAGTTTCAAAAGTAGAGCATAATGTTTTCTAACATTATACATCATACGTGGGCTTCCGATGGTATACCATCATCACAAAACACCGAAAAGTTGCCCAATAATATTTATATAGACGGCGATATACTAAGGACTCAACAAGTCAACTCAATCATATACCACATACAAAAGAATATTTCATTTGAATCTACATATTCATAGGCTTAGTAACACTGGAAATTTTTAAATGACAAAAGTAGAGTCATGAAGTTTTCAGACAATGTGATGGCCGATATACTTAGCACACACTAAATAGCAGCCCAATCATGTTTATATAGACGGCCGATATACTTAGCACACAACTAGTCAACTCATTCATATACAACTTATAAAAGAATATTTAATTTGAAGCTATATATTTACAGGCATAGAAACTATAGAAATTTTTAAATGTCAAAACTAGAGTCACGAAGCTTTTAGACATTGTGCATCAAACGTGGGCTTTTGATGGTAAACTATTGTCCCAAAACAAAATGTGGTGGCCTAATCATGTTTATATAGATGCCGTGTATGATTAGCCTAAAACTAGTGAACTCAATCTTAAAACACAGAAAAATGAATATTTCATTTGAAACTACATATTTACAGGCTTAGGAACTATTGAAATTTTTAAATGTCAAAAGTCAAGTCATGATGTTTTCTGACATTGTGCATCATACGCGGCTTTCTGAAGGTACAACATCGTCGCAAAACACCGAATGGTTTCCCATCCGTGTTTATTTGAACACCCGATATAAAAACCACACAACCAGCCAACTCAATCATAGATCGCATACGAAAGAATATTTCATTTGAATCTACATATTCACAGGCTTAGTAACTACTGAAAATTTTAAATATGAAAGGTAGAGTCAAGAAGTTTTCTGACATTGTGTTTCATACGTGTGTGAAACCCCAATCAAAACTAACCTTATAGTATGCGGGTTGGGATGCATAGCATATTTATTTGCATGTTTAAATATATTTTTGTATGATTTTATTTGCTTTGGATTTGTGTTTTATAGTCTAGAGGGCTTGATTATGATTATTGAGTGAGAAGGGTAAAATGGTAATTTTTGCTTGAGGTGGAAAAATGGAGATAGCTTGAGGATTATATAGGAAAATATTTTTAGGGGGAAAATAAGAATAAGAGTTATTTTGGTTTAGTGGTTGGAGCTTTGAAATTAATTCTTGAGGTCTTGGGTTCAAATTCCTTCATAGGAGCTTTAGCTTGGTTTAATTTTATTTTTGCTTGGGAAGTATCATTTTCGGCCTTAGTGGTGTTTGGAGTAGGGTAGAGATGTTGTCCTATGAGAGACATGATAGGAGTCTTCAAATCCTACTCTTTTGCTCTACACAAAATTCCTAAGGGGAATTCATTTCCTCTTGATCCTTAATTTTTCCTATTTCTCAATTCATTAGTTTGTTCATTTTGTTCAAGCCAATTTTATTCTAGAAAAAATTCTAGCAATGTGCGGTGGCTTTGAAGATTCGAAATGTCTTAGTAAAAGACATCATATGGATCGAAACAATGGAAGAGGGGGAAATATTTCAAGTGAATTAAATTCCTTAGTGAACTTTCTAAAAATTCACTCTAGCTAGGTTCATTTCCCTTCATACTTAGAACTGAAATTTCTCCTGCTTTGTGTGCCTTCAAGGTGACGAAATTATTAACCATTATTCCCTCCCAAATGCTTCCAGAAAATGGCCCTTTTGATCAGCTTGAAATCTGAATTTTCCTGGCCATTTTCGGACTGCACAAATACTGTGCAAAACCAGAAAATTTTCTGGGCAAATTCGCAGCTTCGGAGGTCCGAAACCAATCTGTTTCCTTTCAGTTTTTGTTCAGAACATTAACCATGTTTTTCCTCCATGAATTAGGCTGGATACCAGCCTTGATAGCCCCAGAAATTCCCCTTCAAGGCCTCTGCAAATCGCCTGGAAAAAGGTAGCCGAAAACTGCCCAGGAAATTCCAGCCTTGCGAAAATACTGTGCAGAATTTTGTCCAGCTTTATTTCCTAATTCAACCCTAGCCGAAACTCCATCCTTTTTCTGCACAAACCACCCTTAAACCTCCATTAACTGAAATCCATTGTCCTTCCTAAGTTCTGCACGAAAATCCAGCCATGGCTGCCAAAAAGATTTCCAAAAAAAATCTGCAGTCATGCCTTGATTTGGATACCAAAATTCCAGCCACCATGATTTAACAACTTTCCATAAAATATACCTCAAACAACCAGACCTTCCCTTCACCATTAGAATCCATAATTTCGGCCAACATTAGCCTCCTTCAACCAGATTTCATCCAGCCAAAATTCTGCACAAGCAGTCGGCCATGGCAGATTTCCAAGAGTTCTTCCATAATCAAATATATTCTTGAATATTTAGTTTCCAAATTTGCTTCATAAAAATATTCATTGAGGATTCCAACAACTAGCCTTTCCTTTTCCCATCCAAACCAGAAAAACCATCTACCTAAACCCTACAGAAAATCGGCAACCATAATCCTCATAGAATTTCGGCAGCCTCCATCCAAAAGTTCTCTACTCTCTTCAACCTCAAGAACACATAGTACACCAAGAACACCTACTCCTTCCTTTCACCTAATACCTCTCCAAATCACTTCAAACTACCTCTAAAAATTCCATATTTCATCTATTCATTGCTGTGAGTTCATCCGTACCATTTTTAACATCAAACTCCAAAATCCAACTTGCACTTTTGGATAAAAAACCAGAAATTTTGTGAAGACTCAAGAACACCTTAAAGGTAGGTTTGTTTTAACAACTTCATCTTCTCCAATCTTGGTCTCTAGTGAAAATATATATGAATAAACATGCTAATGCTCTCTCTCTCTCTCTCTCTCTCTCTTGGCCGAACCACTCATTTACTTGGCCGAATGGTTTCCTCTCCATGGCCATGCTTCCTTCATCTTCTTTGAAAGGTTTTAGGCATCTAGGGGTTGAGATTCAGTCGAAACTCCTTCAAGGTATTTATCAATCAAGTAAGCCTTGGTAAACCTTCTTTTAAATTTTAGATTCATGTCTCAATGGTGATGTTGATAGAAGGTGGATTGTGGATAGGATTTGAATATGTATTGTTGGGATTGAAGCATGAATATATGTATGAATATGAAGAAGATGGGATTTAAGCATGGATGGATTATCTTGTTTGATTGTATGATGATTTGAGGTTTAATGCATGTCTCCATGTCATAGGTAGTATTTGTGATGAAGTATGCTAGAGATTATGTCACCTTTACTGAATAGGATTTATATTCATGTTGGATTGTTGAAGCCGTGATCATATTTATGCTAGTAGGGGTTAAATCATGTCTTTATAAATTTAGATCTATACTTATATGCATGATTTGAATGATTTGATGAATTGAAAGATTGTATATGTTCATGTTTGTGGTTAGCCATAGAAATATGATCATGACCTAGTTGTCCCTAAGCTAATTTTTATTTCATGAGTACAATATTTTATAATATGATTTTGCTAGTAATTTTGAAAAACCCTAGGAGGGGTAAATTTCGATTATTATATATAATAAGGATATTTTAGTCAAATAAATAATAGCGTTTGCTAGAAAAATAAAATATATAGAGATTACATATAAAATGATAATATCAAATAAAGCCTTTTATGGAAATAATCATAATTAGTAAAATATTTATTACTAAAAATTTAATTATTATCTTTTAATCAAAATCCATTACAAATTTATTTATTATCTTTCAAGCAAGAATCATTAAATTTATTTTCAACTAATTTTAGTTATCAATTATTTTCTAACAACTAAATTATTAATAAATCATTATTTTACCTAATTCCACCTAGGACCCTTCATCAAATAAACTCTAAATGTTGTTTAGCAAGATTCAAACCTTCAACTTATTAGTACATATTTCGCAAAACATTAATGATTTTAAATATCAAATTAGGCTTAGCTTATAAACCTATTTATTTATTGTTTGGCCTTAAATCTTGGGACACTAGGATCATGGTAGTAGTAAGTTAAGTTGTTTTAAATTGAGAAAGTGGATTCTGGCTTGAGTTTGATTGTGGTCTGTATTTGCCCATGCTGGGTTAGGTCAGCTCTTGGAGACCTTTGTTGTGAGCAAGGATTAGGTAAGCTCCTGCATAAAACCTGTTTGATGCAAAAATGATTTTTTTTTTTTTATTTTATGGCAAGCCAAATGTAGAGTGCTTGGTCACTCATTTCTGTAAAGGCAATTGAGGATTATTTCCATTCTCATTTTAGACAAATAAATTATTTGCAAATAAAGGGGAGGTTTTACTCAAAACCTAAAATTCTTTCTAAAACCAGTTTTGCCCCAAACTTTGGAAAACCTTAATTGCCATTTTCAAGTGGAACTATGTTTTGTTCATTTTTCCCAAGTGGGATATGTTACGTTGAGCACTCAACAGGGGTAGACTGGTAGTACTAGTTTTGAAGAGCAAGATTGAGTCTTCTGGCAGGAGGCCACCTCCAGAAGATAAGCTCAACTTGGAGAAACGTCAGTACTATTTAGTCATGCCGGTCCAAGCTAGCAGTGTTCTTTTCAGTCAAGTGACTGTGTTTTGCCGGAATTGACACCCGGTTGTTGTTTGGTATAGAGATGGAAGAGTATCTTGCCCAGTAGGCCGATCACCTACTTTTGTCGGTCTGCACAAAGTGTGGCATGCTGACCATCCGGTTATGGGGCCCAACGTGTGGTAACCCGTAATCCTTTTTTTTTCAAGTGGTTAATTTTATAAATTTTTATGGCTGGAAATGCCAAAACACCACTCTTGTTTTTGTCTGATATTTATTGCTTGCCAGTGAACTCTTATAAAGAATTTTATACTTCACATTCACGAACTCTTTTCACTGAACACCCAAAGCACACACGGACTTACTGAGATTTCTGTCTCACCATCATTTTACCATGATTTCAGGTCGATCCTGCTGTAGGGATGAGTTGCTAGGGTTATCTGCCTTGGAAGAGAATGTTGTCTTTTATTTTTATGTATTGCTTTGGGGAGTTGAGAGTGGATGATTTTGTCTATGGATTTGTTTTTTTCTTTTGGGAATTCTTGGATTCATTCTGGGTTTTAATAAATTTTAAGTTAAAGTATTATTTTTATTCCGCTATTTTATTTGTGTGACCTAGTTATAAAGACTCTTTGTCCTTTGGACGGGGCGACATCCCCGGCCCTGGTGGGCCTAGGTAGCAGGGTGTTACAAGTGGTATCAGAGGCTAGGTTTAGGCAATCAGTTGACTTTATGGATATTTATTCCTTAGGTATTTTGATCTGGTTCTAATCCTTGCGTTTTGTTTATAGGATGGTCAAGTGAGTTGCATCGGCTGTCAGAGACTGGCCCGCTAGTTGTGGGAACCCACCTGCCCCATTACTTATTGTAGATCCTTCCTTGTCTAACTCAAAGACAGAGCCTGAGGGAGGTTGGTTTTTGAGTGAGGACGAGATGGAGCATGAGCCGCCTATGCTAGATGACCTGGTTTTTGAGGCGGAGATGGAGGTTGATGGGGGCATAGGCGAGTACGATGGGGATGATAAAGGTGAGTTAGATGAGCTTGTTAGTGAAGGTGAGGGAGATGAGGAGATGGCGGAGCTGAGTGAATGGGAGGCAAATGAGTTTGGGGATGAGGGTGATGATGAGAGTGAGGAAGAGATAGATGGGATAGAGGAGGAGGATGAGGATGCGATGGAGGCTCCCCAGACCCCAAAGATATGTGAGTTTGATAGGACTTTTACTTGCAATGACCTCAATGAGTCCAGTGATGAGGGTTATAGGATAAAGGATGGAGTTACCCCGGCAATAAGGGAACTTAGGCAGCCCGTTTTAGGAAATGAAGGTAAGGGAAAAAAGAAGCTAGAAGAGAGACCTAAGAGGAGTGGACTTCGATATGGACTGAGTGTAGAAGCTAAGTTAAGGAGAGAGGGATTGTTTGACCTGTACGACTCGGAAGACAAGAGGCCTGCACCTACGGGTGCGATTAGATTAGCTTTGGATGCATTTTATGAGGCAGCTATGAGAGCTAAGAGGCGCAATAAGGGTGATTTAGGTCAGTCAAGTGAGAATACAGGTTTTGCAAGGGATTATGTGGGGAAACCCGATAGCTCCGTGGGGTGGCTCGTGGAACCAGCCTCTGACGAACTAGATGCCTCTGTTGACTCTAGCGGCGAGTAGAGTATAGAAGATTAGCAGCATTTGCTCTATCTCTCTCTCTCTCTCTTGGGATTTGCATTCTTTTTTTCATCTATTCTTTTCGAAGAAGCGTGCTCCGGTAGGGTTCGATTATTTTGCCGAAAAAGAAAAAAAAAGGATATCGCGTGTGATAACCCATTCTTTATGAAAATATGATTTTATGAAAAGCATGTGTTTTATTTATTACATGGTTTTCCCCTAAATAGCATCATCAAATTTTCTTTTAAAATGAGTAGATATCATTATTATTATCTGATCATGCACAAAAACTTGCATCTGATTCTCTTTTACTAAAAGCTGAATGTGAATACATGCCTAAAATGTTTTAAACTTGAATGCGTACACTCATTCTCTGGGCATGGTTGAGAATGGCACCCAAGCGCCGTGTAGCCACATTAACAGAAGAGTTCCGGAAGCAAAGCCTGTAGCACCGGAGTTTGAGATGACTAAAATGCCTTCACCGAATTGGGGGGATGAGAACGAGCCAGATTTAGAATGGGGATCTGAAGCACCGGATGACGTGTCGATGGGACAGGCATTCAGTAAGATCGTGGAGGTTCTGTAAATCCTGACGAAGCGATGGGTCCCTAAGGGAGAAGATGAGGCATTAGAGTGGTTTTTGAAGTTTCAGCCACTGTCTTCTTGGGCGAAGTTGAGCAAGATCAGAAGGCAGAGAAATAGATCGAGTAGATGGAGGATATATTTGCAACGCTCCAACACATGGAGAAGTGGATGGTTAAATTTACAGCATTCCATTTGAGAGGCCCAGCTCGGGCATGGTGGCAGCAGATTCAAGACGACGGGAAAATGGTCGCGCAGGAATGGATGTGGTCCAGTTTCATCGAAGCCTTCAGAGCTGAGTGCATCCCTCAGTGGATAGTGGAAAAGGGTGAGGACGAATTTCAGAATTTGAAGCAGGGAGGCATGTCAGTGGCCTAGTACACATCACGGTTTACCCAGCTGTCGAAGTACTACAAGAGGTTAGTGGACGCCGAGAAGAATAGGACAAGGCAGTTTGTTAAAGGATTGAGGCCGGAAATGAGGAAAACGTTGGCACCTTCTCCTCCAATGACCTATTCAGGGCCCGTAGACGCAACTACCCGGATAGAAAATAAGGACCGCAATAGAATGGCAACGAGGCCTTTCTAGCCGCCAAGGCAACCGCAAGGACCTTTCCAGAGGCAGCAATCCAACAAGCGCCCTACCAACCAGGAGTAGAAGGTTTGGGAAGGCCAACATTGTTGTTGATGCACTAAGTAGAAAAGTCGGTTTGGCCAGACTAAGAGTGTGGGAGAGTCAAGTGGTTCAGGATGTGTTGGACATAAGTGTGGAAAGTTGAATTCGAGGTATTTGAGGCCGTTCCCGATAAAGAAAAGGATTGGACCGGTAGCATACCGACTCGATTTGCTAGATGGGTTGACGGAAATTCATGATGGGGTTCATGTGTCACAATTGAAGAAGTAAAATGCCGATCTCGGTCATGTTCTGAATAATGAGCCGTTGGTGTTGTAACCCAATCTGAGCTATGTGAAGAAGCCCGTACGAATATTAGACCGCAGTATCAAGAATCTCTGGAACAAGCAGATACCGATGTTAAAGGTTCAGTGGGAGCATCATGGCACGTGAGATGCCACATGGGAATTAGAAGAATGGGTTAAGCAGACGTATCCCGTTCTGAAATAGAAGTACGTCTGAATTTTGGCACAAAATTCTTCTAAGGAGGGGAGGATGTGAAACCCCAGTTAAAACTAACCTTAGAGTAAGGGGGTTGGGATGCATAGCATATTTATTTGCATGTTTAAATATTTTTTTGTATGATTTTATGTCCTTTGGATTTGTATTTTATAGTTTAGTGGGCTTGATTATGATTATTGAGTGAGAATGGCAAAATGGTAATTTTTGCTTGAGGTGGAAAAAGGGAGATAGCTTGAGGATTGAATAGGAAAATATTTTTTGGGGGGAAATAAGATTAAGAGTTGTTGCAGTTTAATGGTTGGAGCTTTGAAATTAATTCTTGAGGTCTTGGGTTCAAATTCCATCATAGGAGTTTTAGCTTGGTTTAATTTTATTTTTACTTGGGAAATATCATTTTCAGCCTTAGTGGTGTTTGGAGTAGGGTAGAGTTGCTGTCCTATGAGAGACATGATAGGAGTCTTCAAATCCTACTCTTTTGCTCTACACAAAATTCCTAAGGGGAATTCATTTCCTCTTGATCCTTAATTTTTCCTATTTCTCAATTCATTAGTTTGTTCATTTTGTTCAAGCCAATTTTATTCTAGAAAAAATTCTAGCAATGTGCGGTGGCTTTGAAGATTCAAAATGTCTTAGTAAAAGACATCATATGTATCGAAACAACGGAAGAGGGGGAAAGATTTCAAGTGAATTAAATTCCTTAGTGAACTTTCTAAAAATTCACTCTAGCTAGGTTCATTTCCCTTCATACTTAGAACTGAAATTTCTCCAGCTTTGTGTGCCTTCAAGGTGACGAAATTATTAACCATTATTCCCTCCCAAATGCTTCCAGAAAATGGCCCTTTTGATCAGCTTGAAATCTGAATTTTCCTGGCCATTTTCGGACTGCACAAATACTGTGCAAAACCAGAAAATTTTCTGGGCAAATTCGCAGCTTCGGAGGTCCGAAACCAATCTGTTTCCTTTCAGTTTTTGTTCAGAACCTTAACCATGTTTTTCCTCCATGAATTAGGCTGGATACCAGCCTTGATAGCCCCAGAAATTCCCCTTCAAGGCCTCTGCAAATCGCCTGGAAAAAGGCAGCCGAAAACTGCCCAGGAAATTCCAGCCTTGCGAAAATACTGTGCAGAATTTTATCCAGCTTTGTTTCCTAATTCAACCCTAGCCGAAACTCCATCCTTTTTCTGCACAAACCACCCTTAAACCTCCATTAACTGAACTCCATTATCCTCCCTATGTTCTGCATGAAAATCCAGCCATGGCTGCCAAAAAGATTACCAAAAAAATTCTGTAATCATGCTTTGATTTGGATACCAAAATTCCAGCCTCAATGATTTAACAACTTTTCATAAAATATACCTCAAACAACTAGACCTTCCCTTCACCATTAGACTCCTTTTTTTCAGCCAACATTAGCCTCCTTCAAGCTGCTTTCATCCAGCCAAAATTCTGCACAAGCAGTTGTTAGAATTCGTGTACTCCTAAACGCGGAAAACATCCACGAATCCCTCCCGAGGACCCACGTAAATGATTAAGATGATCTAAGGTTTAAGAATTACCTCTGGTTGATGTAATCGAAATCCTTCGATTCTGATTGCGCTGTTGTACGTTCAACCCGAATAATCACCAGACGCTGCAGTATGCGAACGTCCTCCATCGGATACACACCGCGAACTCACTCGATACCCGGAGAGTGCTAGCGCCTAGGGTTTGAGAGTTTTTTTTTCTTCTCTGGTAGAGAATGGCACGAATGTTCTCAACCAAAAAATTGGACTATTGAAAAGACGGCTAGGGTTTTCTTAAAAACCCCCGAACCTCTTAGAGTCCCACCCTAATAATATCTTATCATATTCTAATTTAAATTCAAATTAAATTTAAACTGATATGATAAGATTCTGCCATTATCTCGGTAATTTAACTAATTAATTTACCGAGTCAGATTCTTATAATCTGGACATCATCCACATACATCGAATGTGGACATATTTCCAGATTCATCGAACCTGGTCACCAGAAAAATAACCTAACAAGTTCGCTTATTTTGTGACCCTATAGGTTCATTTAACACTGGCAGTGTGCCTAAATCATATTTAAATGGCTCACAAGTTATAAGCGATTTCTAGCAAAACATTATAACTATCCAGGTTAAATGAAGATCGGTGATCTCTTTGAACCAAGCCACAATTTTATATATAGTCATTTTGTCACATGATATCCAGATTAAGCATAAGGCACGGAGCATGTCATCCTTATTAAGCTTATTCAATTATTTATTGATTTCATAGTAGACTGTTCAAACAAATGATATCAATATCTTAGATTGATATATTTGAGCACAGCAATGCATTTTTAACAGTCTAACTTATCAAGGGGCCCATGGATATCTCTCCCATACTGAGAGGGACAAATTCCTTCACAATCAATCATATTCCTCTCCTTGATTTATTCTATATCCAACAGTAGTCTAATTTATTATTTGGTTAAAGACAACATTAGGCAATGTCAAAATATAGAATTTATCAAGTAGGAAACTATGATGAATTTAGGTCGAAGGACTTTCAATATTATTATGGCTAGAAAGTACTTATGACATATTCCACGAAGTACTCTCACAGTGGGTCATGTCCAATACAGTGTTCTCTAATATTTATTTATGTCTTGACTCGATATCACAAATATCCATGGCCAATAAAACATAGCCATCAAGTCACAAATATACTAATCTTAATTTATTATTATTTCAATAATAATAATCGACCAGGGATAGTTTTAGAATATTCATTGTATTCATTGTAGGGTTTTACTATCAAGTCACGTACTTGATGACCAACAAAACAAAACTCACTATTCATGGAAATGAAAGCCTCATATTATTATATAAAACATAATGACAACAGTATAAGTACAAATTGACTCTAGGGCATATCCCCAATAGCAGTCGGCCATGGCAGATTTCCAAGAGCTCTTTCATAATCAAAGATATTCTTGAATATTTAGTTTCCAAATTTGCTTCATAAAAAATTCTTCAAGGATTCCAACAACTAGCCTTTCCTTTTCCCTTCCAAACAAGAAAAACCATAAACCTAAACCCTATTGAAAATCGGCAACCCTAATCCTCATAGAATTTCGGCAGCCTCCATCCAAAAGTTCTCTACTCTCTTCAACCTCAAGACACATAGTACACCAAGAACACCTACTCCTTCCTTTCACCTAACACCTCTCCAAATCACTTCAAACTACCTCTAAAAATTCCATATTTCATCTATTCATTGCCGTGAGTTCATCCGTACCATTTTTAACATCAAACTCCAAAATCCAACTTGCACTTTTGGATAAAAAACCAGAAATTTTGTGAAGGCTCAAGAACACCTTAAAGGTAGGTTTGTTCTAACAACTTCATCTTCTCCAATCTTGATCTCTAGTGAAAATATATATGAATAAACATGCTAATGCTCTCTCTCTCTCTCTCTCTCTCTCTCTCTCTCTCTCTCTTGGCCGAACCACTCACTTACTTGGCCGAATGGTTTCCTCTCCATGGCCATGCTTCATTCATCTCATTTGGATGGATTTAGGCATCTAGGGGTTGAGATTCATTCGAAACTCCTTCAAGGTATTCATCAATCAAGTAAGCCTTGTTAACCCTTCTTTTAAATTCTAGATTCATGTCTCTATGGTGATGTTGATAGAAGGTGGATTGTGGATAGGATTTGAGTATGTATTATTGGGATTGAAGCATGAATATATGTATGAATATGAAGGAGATGGGATTTATGCATGGATGGATTATCTTGGTTGATTGTATGATGATTTGAGGTTTAATACATGTCTCCATGTCATAGGTAGTATTTGTGATGAAGTATGCTAGAGATTATGTCACCTTTGGTGAATATGATTTATATTCATGTTGGATTCTTGAAGCCGTGATCATATTTATGCTAGTAGGGGTTAAATCATGTCTTGAAAAATTTAGATCTATGCTTATATGCATGATTTGGATGATTTGATGAATTGAAAGATTGTATATGTTCATGTTTGTGGTTAGCCATAGAAATATGATCATGACCTAGTTGTCCCAAGCTAATTTTTATTTCATGAGTACAATATTTTATAATATGATTTTGCTAGTAATTTTGAAAACCCCTAGGAGGGGTAAATTTCGATTATTATATATAATAAGGATATTTTAGTCAAATAAATATAGCTTTTGCTAGAAAAATAAAATATATAGAGATTATATATATAATGATAATATCAAAGAAAGCCTTTTTATGGAAATAATCATAATTAGTAAAATATTTATTACTAAAAATTTAATTATTATCTTTTAATCAAAACCCATTAAAATTTTATTTATTATCTTTCAAGCAAGAATCATTAAATTTATTTTCAACTAATTTTAGTTATCAATTATTTTCTAACAACTAAATTATTAATAAATCATTATTTTACCTAATTCCACCTAGGACTCTTCATCAAATAAACTCTAAATGTTGTTTAGCAAGATTCAAACCTTCAACTTATTAGTACATATTTCGCAAAACATTAATGATTTTAAATATCAAATTAGGCTTAGCTTATAAACCTATTTATTTATTGTTTGGCCTTAAATCTTGGGACACTAGGATCATGGTAGTAGTAAGTTAAGTTGTTTTAAATTGAGAAAGTGGATTCTGGCTTAAGTTTGATTGTGGTTTGTATTTGCCCATGCTGGGTTAGGTCAGCTGTTGGAGACCTTTGTTGTGAGCAAGGATTAGGTAAGCTCCTGCATAAAACCTGTTTGATGCAAAAATGATTTTTTTTTTCTGGCAAGCCAAATGTAGAGTGCTTGGTCACTCATTTCTGTAAAGGTAATTGAGGATTATTTCCATTCTCATTTTAGACAAATAAATTATTTGCAAATGAAGGGGCGGTTTTACTCAAAACCTAAAATTCTTTCTAAAACCAGTTTTGCCCCAAACTTTGGAAAACCTTAATTGCCATTTTCAAGTGGAACTATGTTTTGTTCATTTTTCCCAAGTGGGATACGTTACGTTGAGTACTCAATAGGGGTAGACTGGTAGTACTAGTTTTGAAGAGCATGATAGAGTCTTCTGGCAAGAGGCCACCTCCAGAAGATAAGCTCAACTTGGAGAAACGTCAGTACTACTTAGTCATGCCGGTCCAAGCTAGCAGTGTTCTTTTCAGTCAAGTGATTATGTTTTACCGGAATGGACACCCGGTTGTTGTTTGGGTATAGAGAATGAGGAGTATCTTGCCCAGTAAGCCGATCACCTATTTTTGTCAGTCTGCACAAAGTGTGGCATTCTGACCAGCGGTATGCACAAAGTGTGGCGTGCTGACCATCCGGTTATGGGGCCCAACGTGTGGTAACCCGTAATCCTTTTTTTTCTAATGGTTAATTTTATAAATTTTTATGGCTGGAAATGCCAAAACACCACTTTTATTTTTGACTGATGTTTATTGCTTCCCAGTGAACTCTAATAAAGAATTTTATACTTCACATTCACGAACTGTTTTCTCTGAACACCCAAAGCACACACGGACTTACTGAGATTTCTGTCTCACCACCATTTTACCATGATTTCAGGTCGATCCTACTGTTGGGATGAGTTGCTAGGGTTATCTGCCTTGGAAGAGATAGTTATCTTTTATTTTTATGTATTGCTTTGGGGAGTTGAGAGTGGATGATTTTATTTATGGATTTGTTTTTTTCTTTTGGGAATTCTTGGATTCATTCTGGGTTTTAATAAATTTTAAGCTAAAGTATTATTTTTATTCCGCTATTTTATTTGTGTGACCTAGTTATAAAGACCCTTTGTCCTTTGGACGGGGCGACATCCCCGGCCCTGGTGGGCCTAGGTAGCGGGGTGTTACAAGTGGTATTAGAGACTAGGTTTAGGCAATCAGTTGATTTTTTGGATATTTATTCCTTAGGTATTTTGATCTGGTTCTAATCCTTGCGTTTTGTTTATAGGATGGTCAAGAGAGTTGCATCGGCTGTCAGAGACTGGCCCGCTAGTTGCGGGAACCCACCTGCCCCATTACTTATAGTAGATCCTTTCTTGTCTAACTCAGAGACAGAGCCTAAGGGAGGTTGGTTTTTGAGTGAGGACGAGATGGAGCATGAGCCGCCTATGCTAGATGACCTGGTTGTTGAGGCAGAGATGGAGGTTGAAGGGGGCATAGGTGAGTACGATGGGGATGATAAGGGTGAGTAAGATGAGCTTGTTAGTGAAGGTGAGGGAGATGAGGAGATGGCGGAGCTGAGTGAAGGGGAGGCAGATGAGTTTGGGGATGAGGTTGATGCTGAGAGTGAGGAAGAGATAGATGGGATAGAGGAGGAGGATGAGGATGCGATGGAGGCTCCCCAGACCCCAAAGATATGTGAGTTTGATAGGACTTTTACTTGCTATGACCTCAAGGAGTCCAGTGATGAGGGTTATAGGATGAACGATGGAGTTACCCCGGCAATAAGGGAACTTAGGCAGCTCGTTTTAGGAATGGAAGATAAGGGAAAAAAGAAGCTAGAAGAGAGACCTAAGAGGAGTGGACTTCGATATGGAATGGGTGTAGAAGCTAAGTTAAGGATAGAGGGATTGTTTGACCTGTACGACTCGGAAGACAAGAGGCCTGCACCTACGAGTGCGATTAGATTAGCTTTGAATGCGTTTTATGAGGCAGCTATGAGAGCTAAGACGCGCAATGAGGGTGATTTAGGTCAGTCAAGTGAGAATACAGGTTTTGCGAGGGATTATGTGGGGAAACCCTATAGCTCCGTAGGGTGGCTCGTGGAACCAGCCTCTGACGAACCAGATGCCTCTGTTGACTCTAGCGGTGAGTAGAGTATAGAAGATTAGCAGCATTTGCTCTATCTCTCTCTCTCTCTTGGGATTTGCATTCTTTTGTTCATCTATTCTTTTTGAAGAAGCGTGCTCCTGGTAGGGTTCGATTATTTTGCCAAAAAAGAAAAAAAAAGGGTATCGCGTGTGATAACCCATTCTTTATGAAAATATGATTTTATGAAAAGCATGTGTTTTATTTATTACTTGGTTTTCCCCTAAATAGCATCATCAAATTTTCTTTTAAAATGAGTAGATATCATTATTATTATCTGATCATGCACAAAAACTTGCATCTGATTCTCTTTTACTAAAAGCTGAATGTGAATGCATGCCCAAAATGTTTTAAACTTGAATGCCTACACTCATTATCTGGGCATGGTTGAGAATGGCACCCAAGCGCCATGTAGCCACATTAATAGAAGAGTTCCGGAAGTAGAACCTAAGGCACCGGAGTTTGAGATGACTAAAATGTTGTCACCTAATTGGGGGGATGAGAACGAGCCAGATTCAGAATGGGGATCTGAAGCACCGGATGACGTGTCGATGGGACAGGTATTCAGTAAGATCGTGGAGGTTCTGCAAACCCTGACGGAGCGAAGGGTCCCTAAGGGAGTAGATGAGGCATTAAAGCGGTTTTTGAAGTTTCAGCCACAGCCTTCTTGGGCGAAGTTGAGCATGATCAGAAGGCAGAGCAATGGATCGAGTAGATGGAGGATATATTTGCAACACTCCAACACATGGAGAAGTGGATGGTTAAATTTACAGCATTCCATTTGAGAGGCCCAGCTCGGGCATGGTGGCAGCAGATTCAAGACGACGGGAAAATGGTCGAGTAGGAATGGATGTGGTCCAGTTTCATCGAAGCCTTCAGAGCTGAGTGCATCCCTCAGTGGATAGTGGAAAAGGGAGAGGACGAATTTCAGAATTTGAAGCAGGGAGCCATGTCAGTGGCCTAGTACATATCACGGTTTACCCAGCTGTCGAAGTACTACAAGAGGTTTGTGGACACCGAGCAGAATAGAACAAGGCAGTTTGTTAAAGGATTGAGGTCGGAATTGAGGAAGGTGTTGGCACCTTCTCCTCCAATGACCTATTCAGGGCCCGTAGACGCAACTACCCGGATAGAAAATAAGGACGAATGGCAACGAGGCCTTTCTAGCCGCCAAGGCAACCACAAGGACCTTTCCAAAGGCAGCAATCCAACAAGCGCCCTACCAACCAGGAGTAGGAGACCTGGGAAGGCCAACATTGTTGCTGATGCACTAAGTAGAAAAATCGGTATGGCCAGACTAAGTGTGTAGGAGATTCAAGTGGTTCAGGATGTGTTGGACAGAAGTGTGGAAAGTTGAATTCGAGGTATTTGAGGCCGTTCCCGATAAAGGAAAGGATTGGACCGGTAGCATACCAACTCGATTTGCTAGATATGTTGATGGAAATTCATGATGTAGTTCATGTGTCACAATTGAAGAAGTACAATGCCGATCTCGGTCATGTTCTGAATAATGAGCCGTTGGTGTTGTAACCCAATCTGAGCTATGTGAAGAAGCCCATACGAATATTAGACCGCAGTATCAAGAATCTCTGGAAAAAGCAGATACCGATGCTAAAGGTTCAGTGGGAGCATCATGGCACGTGAGATGCCACATGGGTATTAAAAGAGTGGGTTAAGCGGAAGTATTCTGATCTGAAATTGAAGTACGCCTGAATTTTGGGACGAAATTCTTCTAAGGAGGGGAGGATGTGAAACCCCAGTCAAAACTAACCATAGAGTAAGGGGGTTGGGATGCATAGCATATTTATTTACATGTTTAAATATATTTTTGTATGATTTTATGTCCTTTGGATTTATGTTTTATAGTCTAGAGGGCTTGATTATGATTATTGAGTGAGAAGGGCAAAATGGTAATTTTTGCTTGAGGTGGAAAAAGGGAGATAGCTTGAGGATTGAATAGGAAAATATTTTTAGGGTGAAAATAAGAATAAGAGTTATTGTGGTTGAGTGGTTGGAGCTTTGGAATTAATTCTTGAGGTCTTGGGTTCAAATTCCATCATAGGAGCTTTAGCTTGGTTTAATTTTATTTTTGCTTGAGAAATATCATTTTCGGCCTTAGTGGTGTTTGGAGTAGGGTAGAGATGCTGTCCTATGAGAGACATGATAGGAGTCTTCAAATCCTACTCTTTTGCTCTACACAAAATTCCTAAGGGGAATTCATTTCCTCTTGATCCTTAATTTTTCATATTTCTCAATTCATTAGTCTGTTCATTTTGTTCAAGCCAATTTTATTCTAGAAAAATTCTAGCAATGTGCGGTGCCTTTGAAGGTTCGAAATGTCTTAGTAAAAGACATCATATGGACTAAAACAATGGAAGAGGGGGAAAGATTTCAAGTGAATTAAATTTCTTAATGAACTTTCTAAAAATTCACTCTAGCTAGGTTCATTTCCCTTCATGCTTAGAACTGAAATTTTTCCAGCTTTGTGTGCCTTCAAGGTGACGAAATTATTAACCATTATTCCCTCCCAAATGCTTCCATAAAATGGCCCTTTTGATCAGCTTGAAATCTGAATTTTCCTGGCCATTTTCGGACTGCACAAATACTGTGCAAAACCAGAAAATTTTCTGGGCAAATTCGCAGCTTTGGAGGTCCGAAACCAAGTTGTTTCCTTTCAGTTTTTGTTCAGCACCTTAGCCATGTGTTACCTCCATGAAGTAGGTTGGAAACCAGCCTTGAAAACCCAGAAATTCCCCTTCAAAGCCTCTACAAATCGCCTGGAAAAGGGCAGCCGAAAACTGCCCAGGAAATTCCAACCTTGCGAAAATACTGTGTAGAATTTTGTCCAGCTTTGTTTCCTAATTCAACCCTAGCCGAAACTCCATCCTTTTTCTGTACAAACCACCCTTAAACCTCCATTAACTAAACTCCATTGTCCTCCCTAAGTTCTGCACGAAAATCCAGCCATGGCTGCCAAAAAGATTTCCAAAAAAATTCTACAATCATGCGTATATTTGGATACCAAAATTCCAGCCTCCATGATTTAACAACTTTTCAAAAAATATACCTCAAACAACCAGACCTTCCCTTCACCATTAGACTCCTTAATTTCGGCCAACATTGGCCTCCTTCAACCATCTTTCATCCAGCCAAAATTCTGCACAAGCAGTCGGCCATGGCTGATATCCAAGAGCTCTTCCATAATCAAAGATATTCTTGAATATTTAGTTTCCAAATTTGCTTTATAAAAATATTCTTCAATTCCATCAACTAGCCTTTCCTTTTCCCTTCCAAACCAGAAAAACCATCTACCTAAACCCTACAGAAAATCGGCAACCCTAATCCTCATAGAATTTCGGCAGCCTCCATCCAAAAGCTCTCTACTCTCTTCAACCTCGAGAACACATAGTAGACCAAGAACACCTACTCCTTCCTTTCACCTAATATCTCTCCAAATCACTTCAAACTACCTCTAAAAATTCCAGATTTCATCTATTCATTGCTGTGAGTCCATCCGTACCATTTTTAACATCAAACTCCAAAATCCAACTTGCACTTTTGGATAAAAAACCAGAAATTTTGTGAAGGCTCAAGAACACCTTAAAGGTAGGTTTATTCTAACAACTTCATCTTCTCCAATCTTGATCTCTAGTGAAAATATATATGAATAAACATGCTAATGCACTCTCTCTCTCTCTCTCTCTCTCTCTCATCTCTCTCTCTCTCTCTCTCTCTCTCTCTCTCTTGGCCGAACCACTCACTTACTTGGCCGAATGGTTTCCTCTCCAGGGCCATGCTTCCTTCATCTCCTTTGGATGGATTTAGGCATCTAGGGGTTGAGATTCATTCAAAACTCCTTCAAGGTATTCATCAATCAAGTAAGCCTTGTTAACCCTTCTTTTAAATTCTAGATTCATGTCTCTATGGTGATGTTGATAGAAGGTGGATTGTGGATAGGATTTGAGTATGTATTATTGGGATTGAAGCATAAATATATGTATGAATATGAAGGAGATGGGATTTATGCATGGATGGATTATCTTGGTTGATTGTATGATGATTTGAGGTTTAATGCATATCTCCATGTCATAGGTAGTATTTGTGATGAAGTATGCTAGAGATTATGTTACCTTTGGTGAATAGGATTTATATTCATGTTGGATTGTTGAAGCCGTGATCATATTTATGCTAGTAGGGGTTAAACCATGTCTTGATAAATTTATATCTATGCTTATATGCATGATTTGGATGATTTGATGAATTGAAAGATTGTATATGTTCAGGTTTGTGGTTAGCCATAGAAATATGATCATGACCTAGTTGTCCCTAAGCTAATTTTTATTTCATGAGTACAATATTTTATAATATGATTTTGCTAGTAATTTTGAAAAACCCTAGGAGAGGTAAATTTCGATTATTATATATAATAAGGATATTTTAGTCAAATAAATAATAGCTTTTGCTAGAAAAATAAAATATATAGATATTATATATAAAATGATAATATCAAAAAAAGCCTTTTATGGAAATAATCATAATTAGTAAAATATTTATTACTAAAAATTTAATTATTTTCTTTTAATCAAAATCCATTAAAATTTTATTTATTATCTTTCAAGCAAGACTCATTAAATTTATTTTCAACTAATTTTAGTTATCAATTATTTTCTAACTAAATTATTAATAAATCATTATTTTACCTAATTCCACCTAAGACTCTTCATCAAATAAACTCTAAATATTGTTTAGCAAGATTCAAACATTCAACTTATTAGTACGTATTTCCAAAAACATTAATTATTTTAAATATCAAATTAGGCTTAGCTTATAAACCTATTTATTTATTATATGGCCTTAAAGCTTGGAACACTAAGATCATCGTAGTAGTAAGTTAAGTTGTTTTAAATTGAGAAAGTGGATTCTGGCTTGGGTTTGATTGTGGTTTGTATTTGCCCATGATGGGTTAGGTTAGCTGTTGGAGGCCTTTGTTGTGAGCAAGGATCAGGTATGCTCCTGCATAAAACCTGTTCGATGCAAAAATGATATATATATATATATTTTTTATGTCAAGCCAAATATAGAGTGCTTGATCACTCATTTCTGTAAAGGCAATTGAGGATTATTTCCATTCTCATTTTAGACAAATAAATTATTTGCAAATGAAGGGGCGGTTTTACTCAAAACCTAAAATTCTTTCTAAAACCAGTTTTGCCCCAAACTTTGGAAAACCTTAGTTGCCATTTTCAAGTAGATCTATGTTTTGTTCATTTTTCCCAAGTGGGATACGTTACGTTGAGCACTCAACAGGGGTAGACTGGTAGTACTAGTTTTTAAGAGCAAGAGTGAGTCTTCTGGCAGGGGGCCACCTTTAGAAGATAAGCTCAACTTAGAGAAACGTCAGTACTACTTAGTCATGCCGGTCTGAGCTAGCAGTGTTCTTTTCGGTCAAGTGATTGTGTTTTACCAGAATGGACACCCGGTTGTTATTTGGGTATAGAGAAGGAGGAGTATCTTGCCCAACAGGCCGATCACCTAATTTTTTCAGTCTGCACAAAGTATGGCATTCTGACCGGCGGTATGCACAAAGTGTGGCATGGTAACCATCCGGTTATGGGGCCCAACGTGTGGTAACCCGTAATCCATTTTTTTCGAGCGGTTGATTTTATAAATTATGTATGGCTGGAAATGCCAAAATAACAGTCTTGTTTTTTACTGATGTTTATTGCTTGCCAGTGAACTCTTATAAAGAATTTTATACTTTGCATTCACAAACTGTTTTCGCTGAACACCCAAAGCACAGACGGACTTACTGAGATTTCTATCTCAGCACCATTTTACCATGATTTCAGGTCGATCCTGCTGTGGGGATGAGTAGCTAGGGTTATCTGCCTTGGAAGAGAATATTGTCTTATATTTTTATGTTTTGCTTTGGGGAGTTGAGAGTGGATGATTTTATTTATGGATTTATTTTTTTCTTTTGGGAATTCTTTGATTCATTCTGGGTTTTAATAAATTTTAAGTTAAAGTATTACTTTTATTCCGCTATTTTATTTGTGTGACCTAGTTATAAAGCCCCCTTGTCCTTTGGACGGGGCGACATCCTCGGCCCTGGCGGGCCTAGGTAGTGCGGTGTTACAATGTGGGCTTCTGATGGTAAACTACTGCAGCAAAACACCGAATGGTTGACCAATCATTTTATATTGATGCCCGATATACATAGCCCACAACCAGTCAACTTAATCATATAGCACATACAAAAGAATATATTATTTGAAAGTACATATTCGCAGGCTTAGTGACTATAGAAATTTTTAAATTTCAAAGGAAGAGAATGAAGTTTTTTAACATTAAGCATCATACGTGGGCTTCCGATGGTATACCATCGTCACAAAAAAACCGAATAGTTGCCCAATCATACTTATATAAACGGCGATTTACTAAGCATTCAGCAAGTCAACTCAATCATATACCACATACAAAAGAATATATTATTTGAAAGTACATATTCGCAGGCTTAGTGACTATAGAAATTTTTAAATTTCAAAGGAAGAGAATGAAGTTTTTTAACATTAAGCATCATACGTGGGCTTCCGATGGTATACCATCGTCACAAAAAAACCGAATAGTTGCCCAATCATACTTATATAAACGGCGATTTACTAAGCATTCAGCAAGTCAACTCAATCATATACCACATACAAAAGAATATTTCATTTGAATCTACATATTCGTAGGCTTAGTAACTATGGAAATTTTTAAATGTCAAAAGAAGAGTCATGAAGTTTTCAGATAATGTGCGTCATAATTTGGCATCTGGTGGTAATATATCGTCGCAAAACACCGAATAGTTGCCCAATCATGTCTATATAGATGGCAGATATACTTATCACACAACTAGTCAACTCATTCATATACAACATATAAAAGAATATTTAATTTGAAACTATATATTCACAGGCATAGAAACTATAGAAATTTTTAAATGTCAAAACTAGAGTCACGAAGTTTTTAGACATTGTGCATCAAACATGGGCTTTTGATGGTAAACTATCGTCCCAAAACACAATATGGAGGCCCTATCTTGTTTATATAGATGCCAGATATGATTAGCCCAAAACCAGTGAACTCAATCTTAAACGACAGAAAAATGAATATTTCATTTGAAACTACATATTTACAGTCTTAGTAACTATAGAAATTTTTAATTTCAAAAGTCACGTCATGATGTTTTCTGACATTGTGCATCATACAAGGCTTTCTGAAGGTACATCATCATCGCAAAACACCAAATGGTTCCCCATCCTTGTTTATTTGAACGCCCGATATAAAAAGCACACAACAAGTCAACTCAATCATAGATTGCTTATGAAAGAATATTTCATTCGAATCTACATATTCACAGGCTTAGTAACTACTAAAAATTTTAAATATCAAAAGTAGAGTCAGGAAGTTTTCTGACATTGTGTATCAAACGTGGGCTTCTGATAGTAAACTACTATCGTAAAACACCGAATGGTTGCCTAATCATGTTTATATTGATGCCCGATATACATAGCCCACAACCAGTCAATTTAATCATATAGCACATACAAAAGAATATATTATTTGAAAGTACATATTCGCAGGCTTAGTGACTATAGAAATTTTTAAATTTCGAAAGTAGTGCATAATGTTTTCTAACATTATGCATCAGATGTGGGCTTCCAAAGGTATACAATCGTCACAAAACACCGAATAATTGTCCAATTATATTTAAATAGACGGAGATATACTAAGCACTTAACATGTCAACTCAATCATATACCACATACAAAATAATATTTCATTTGAATCTACATAATCATAGGCTTAGTAACTATGGAAATTTTTAAATGTGAAAAGTAGAGTCATGATGTTTTCAGACAATGTGGATCATAATTTCGCATCTGATTGTAAAATATCGTCACAAAACACCGAAGAGTTTCTCAATCATGTTTATATAGATGGCCAATATACGTAGTGCATAACTAGTCTAATCATTCATATACAACATATAAAAGAATATTTAATTTGAAACTATATATTCACAGGCATAGAAAGTATAGGAATTTTTAAATGTCAAAACTAGAGTCACGAAGTTTTTCGACATTGTGCATCAAACGTGGGCTTCTGAGGGTAAACTATCGTCCCAAAACGCAATATGGAGGACCGATCTTGTTTATATAGATGCCGGATATGATTAGCCAAAAACCAGAGAACTCAATCTTCAACCACAGAAAAATGAATATTTCATTTGAAACTACATACTTACAGGCTTAGTAACTGTAGAAATTTTTAAATGTCAAATGTCAAGTCGTGATGTTTTCAAACATTGTGCATCATACGCGGCTTTCTGAAGGTACAGCATCGTCGCAAAACTCCGAATGGCTTCCCATCCTTGTTTATTTGAACACCTGATATAAAAAGCATGCAACCAGTCAACTCAATCATAGACCGCATACAAAAGAATATTTCATTTGAATCTACATATTCGCTGGCTTAGTAACTACTGAGAATTTTAAATATCAAAAGTAGAGTGAGAATGTTTTCTGACATTGTGTATCATACGTGGGCTTCTGATGGTAAACTATTGTCGCAAAGCACCGAATGGTTGCCCAATCATGTTTATATTGATGCCCGATATACATAGCCCACAACCAGTCAACTTAACCATATAGCACAAACAAAAGAATATATTATTTGAAAGTACATATTGGCAGGCTTAGTGACTATAGAAATTTTTAAATTTCAAAAGTAGAGCATAATGTTTCCTAACAATATGTATCATACGTGGGCTTCTAATGGTATTCCATCGTCACAAAACATGGAATAATTGTCCAATTATATTTATAGAGATGGCGATATACTAAGCACTCAACAAGTCAACTCAATCATATACCACATACATAATAAACTTTCATTTGAACTACATATTCATAGGCTGAGTAACAATGGAAATTTTTAAATGTCAAATGTAGAGTCAGGAAGTTTTCAGACAATGTGCATCATAATTTGGCATCTTTTGGTAAAATATCGTCGCAAAACACTGCATAGTTGTCCAATCATGTTTATATAGACGGCCGATATACTTAGCACACAACTAGTCAACTCATTCATATGCAACATATAAAAGAATATTTAATTTGAAACTATATATTCACAGGCATAGAAACTATAGAAATTTTTAAATGACAAAACTATAGTCACGATGTTTTTTGACATTGTGCATCAAACGTAGGGTTCTGATGGTAAAGTATCGTCCCAAAACGCAATATGGAGGACCGATCTTGTTTATATAGATGGCGGATATGATTAGCCCAAAACCGGTGAACTAAATCTTAAACCACAGAAAAATTAATATTTCATTTGAAACTACATATTTACAGGTTTAGTAACTATAGAAATTTTTAAACGTCAAGAGACAAGTCAAGATGTTTCCTGACATTGTGCATCATATGCGGCTTTCTGAAGGTACACCATCGTCGCAAAACACCGAATGGTTTCCCATCCTTGTTTATTTGAATGCCCGATATAAAAAGCACACAACCAGTCAACTCAATCATAGACCGCTTACAAAACAATATTTCATTTGAATCTACATATTCACAGGCTTAGTAACTACTGAAAGTTTTAAATATCAAAAGTAGAGTCATGAAGTTTTCTAACATTGTATATCATACGTGGGCTTTTGATGGTAAACTACTGTCGTAAAACACCGAATGGTTGCCCAATCATATTTTTATTGATGCCCGATATACATAGCCCCCAACCAGTCAACTAAATCATATAGCACATACAAAAGAATATATTATTTGAAAGTACATATTCGCAGGCTTAGTGACTACAGAAATTTTTAAATTTGAAAAGTAGAGCATAAAGGTGTTAGAGTTGTGCCATAGAGGCAATCACCTGTACCATGTATATTGCATATTAAATTAATAAGAGGCATTTTTTATCTTTTAGTTTGATTGTTATATCTAAATATGTGTATAAACCCTTAGATAAAGTCCTTAGTACAACACAGTGTTAAGGAAATCTTGATAGAGATCATGATGTGAGATTCCTACTACACTATGCAGTGTTTGTACTTAAATAATCCCCAGTCATAGTATTAATAAGATGGGACATTAATAATACGCTAAGACTGGTACATGTTATATCTCTTGATTGGATCAAACGGTGGTTCTCATATCCGTGGGTATTGGGATACTCAGGATTAACGTGTGGATGCTTGTTTTGAAACAAGTTCATTGGATGACCTAGCTACGAGATAATCACTTGGATAACTATTTAGTGCCAGTGATAGAATCTCATTATAGCAAGTGTGCAAGTATCCTACGACTTGAGATCTCCAAGGTACTTTGTTTATCGAGCGTTGTACTTTGATTCTAATCTTTGGAGTCTTATCTAGGACCACCTTTGGGATGGATATTGGGTACAACGTAAAGTAAACAAAAGTAGTTGAGAGGGTCACTAAAGGATTCACCACTCCTAATAGTAGGAGAGTATATCTCAAGGCCACTTGTAGAAATCATTACTCATGAAGTCCTTGGCCAAGGCGACTATGTGATGGAAATGGTTCCAATTGATACACATATCGAGTAATGGATTTCTTGAACAGGTACTAAAATATTCGGGCCATAATTAATAATATTATGGAGGGAGTTGGCACTAATTCCATGCTCTAGACCGAATGCGATATTGTATGTTGAAAGGAGTTTATTGCACTGATAATTTGCTATTAAAAGGTTCATGTCAAGCCACTTGACTTTCTGGACTTTTGGGTGGTCAAGAGTCATTGCTAGATGTCGCTCTTGATATGCTAAATATGAATTTATTAATTAGAGAATTAATAAATTTAATCATTTATTTTATTAAGGATTATTAATTCTAATATTGTTAGAATTAATTCATATTATGCTACCAATAAGACCAGGAAACCTAATGGGTCACACACAATAAATGTTTGAATGCTCAAATATATTATTTGATAATATTGTGGGGTTAATTAAGAGAAGGGAATATATTTATAGGTGAATTATAAGTTTGTTATAATTCATGGGACTTAATTGTAATTAAGTAAACTTCAAGGACCAATTTGTTGACAATTGGACGTTGAATGACTAAGTTGCAATTTATGGTAATTATAAATCTATAAATATAAGGAAACGGTTTCCTTAGGGTTTGAGACAGACTATTCACGCAATAACAGAGAAACCGTTTCTCTGCCTCTCTCTTGATCAAACCCTAGCCGTCTCTCTCTTCTTGATCAAAACCCTAGCCTCCCGAATTCTACTAGCATAGAATTGTGAGATTGTGAGCATTCAACCTTGTGTGGATTATCATTAGAGTGAGTTCTTTCTTGAACTTCAGTGGAGCTGCAGTGAACGGTTTGGGATAATATGGATCGCACTTGTGTTCTTGTTTCTGAAATTTTTGAATTCCGGCTTCACGATGTAATAAACGCAATCTTCTCCTTATCCCGTTTCTATTGCAAACCCGTGATCCATGGCTTGGATTTCTTATTGTTTTCCGCTGTGCTTAATCTGATTATGCAAGATAGAAATCCTACAAAAGGTTTCTAACATGATGCATCATATGTGGGCTTACGATGGTATACCATCGTCATAAAACACCGAATAGTTGCCCAATCATATTTATATAGACGGCGATATACTAAGCATTCAACAAGTCAACTCAATCATATACCACATACAAAACAATATTTCATTTGAATCTACATATTCGTAGGCTTAGTAACTATGGAAATTTTTAAATGTCAAAAGAAGAGTCATGAAGTTTTCAGACAATGTGCGTCATAATATGGCATCTGGTGGTTAAATATCGTCGCAAAATACCGAATAGTTGCCCAATCATGTTTATATAGACGACCGATATACTTAGAATACAACTAGTCAACTCATTCATATACAACATATAAAAGAATTTTTATTTGAAACTATATATTCACAGGCATAGAAACTATAGAAATTTTTAAATGTCAAAACTAGAGTCACCAAGTTTTTAGACAATGTGCATCAAATGTAGGTTTCTGATGGTAAACTATTGCCCCAAAATGCAATATGGAGGCCCAATCACGTTGATATAGATGTCGGATATGATTAGCCCAAAACCAGTGAACTCAATCTTAAACCACAGAAAAATGAATATTTCATTTGGAACTACATATTTATAGGCTTAGTAACTATAGAAATTTTTAAATGACAAAAGTCAAGTCTTGATGATATCTGACATTGTGCATCGTACGCGGCTTTCTGAAGGTACACCATCGTCGCAAAATACAGAATGGTTTCCCATCCTTGTTTATTTGAACGCCTGATATAAAAAGAACACAACCAGTCAACTCAATCATAGACCGTATACAAAAGAATATTTCATTTGAATCTATATATTCACAGGCTTACTAACTACAGAAAATTTTAAATATCAAAAGTAGAGTCAGGAAGTTTTCTGACATTGTGTATCATACGTGGGATTCTGATGGTAAACTATTGTCGCAAAGCACCGAATAGTTACCCAATCACGTTTATATTGATGCCCGATATCCATAGCCCACAACCAGTCAACATAATAATATAGCACATACAAAAGAATATATTATTTGAAAGTACATATCTGCAAGCTTAGTGACTATAGAAATTTTTAAATTTCAAAAGTAAAGCATAAAGGTTTCTAACATTATGCATCATACGTGGGCATCCGATGCTATACCATCGTCACAAAATACCGAATAGTTGCCCAATCATATTTATATAGACGGCGATATACTAAGCACTCAACAAGTCAACTCAATCATATACCTCATACAAAATAATATTTCATTAGAATCTACTTATTCATAGGCTTAGTAACTACGGAAATTGTTAAATGACAAAAGTAGAGTGATGAAGTTTTCAGTCAATATGCATCGTAATTTTGCTTCTGGGGGTAAAATATCATCGCAAAACAATGAATAGTTGCCCAATCAAGTTTATATAGACGACTGATATACTTAGCACACAACTAGTCAACTCATTCGTATACAACATATAAAAGAATATTTAATTTGAAACTATACATTCACAGGCATAGAAACTATAGAAATTTTTAAATTTCAAAACTAGAGTCACGATGTTTTTAGACATTGTGCATCAAACGTGGGATTCTGATGGTAAACTATCATGCCAAAACGCAATATGGTGGCCCAATCATGTTTATATAGATGCCGGATATGATTTGCCCAAAACCAGTGAACGCAATCATTAACCACAGAAAAATGAATATTTCATTTGAAACTACATATTTACGGGCTTAGTAACTATAGAAAATTTTAAATGTCAAAAGACAAGTCATAATTATATCTGACATTGTGCATCATACGCGGCTTTCTGAAGGTACACCATTGTCGAAAACACCGAATGGTTTCCCATCCTTGTTTATTTGAATGTCCGATATAAAAAGCACACATCCAGTCAACTCAATCATAGACCGCATACAAAAGAATATTTCATTTGAATCTACATATTCACAAGCTTAGTAACTATAGAAAATTTTAAATATCAAAAGTAGAGTCTGGAAGTTTTTTGAAATTGTGTATCTTACGTGAGCTTCTGATGGTAAACTATTGTTGCAAAGCACCGAATGGTTGCCCAATCATGTTTATATTGATGCCCGATATACATAGCCCACATCCAGTCAACATAATAACATAGCAAAAACAAAAGAATAAATTATTTGAATGTACATATTCGCAGGCTTAGTGACTATAAAAATTTTTAAATTTCAAAAGTAGTGCATAATGTTTTCTAACATTATGCATCATATGTGGGCTTCCAATGGTATACACTCGTCACAAAACACCGAATAATTGTCCAATTATATTTATATAGACGGCGATTTACTAAGCACTCAACAAGTCAACTCAATCATATACCACATACAAAATATTATTTCATTTGAATCTACATAATCATAGGCTTAGTAACTATGGAAATTTTTAAATGTCAAAAGTAGAGTCAGGAAGTTTTCAGACAATGTGCGTCATAATTTGGCATCTGGTGGTAATATATCGTCGTAAAACACCGAATAGTTGCCCAATCATGTTTATATAGATGACCGATATACTTATCACACAACTAGTCAACTCATTCATATACAACATATAAAACAATATTTATTTTGAAACTATATATTCACAGGCATAGAAACTAGAGAAATTTTTAAATGTCAAAACTAGAGACACAAAGTTTTTAGACATTGTGCATCAAACGTGGGCTTCTAATTGTAAACTATCGTCCCAAAGCGTAATATGGATGACCGATCTTGTTTATATAGATGCCGGATATGATTAGCCAAAAACCAGTGAACTCATTCTTAAACCACAGAAAAATGAATATTTCATTTGAAACTACATATTTACAGGCTTAGTCACTATAGAAATTTTTAAATGTCAAATGTCAAGCCGTGATGTTTTCTGACATTGTGCATCATACGCGGCTTTCTGAAGGTACAACATCGTCACAAAACACCGAATGGTTTCCCATCCTTGTTTATTTGAAAACCCGATATAAAAAGCACACAACCAGTTAACTCACTCTTTGACCGCATACAAAAAAATATTTCATTTGAATCTACATATTCGTAGGCTTAGTAATTACTTAAAAGTAGAGTCAGGATGTTTTCTGACATTGTGTATCATACGTGGGCTTCTAAATGTTTACTATTGTCGCAAAGCACCGAATGGTTGCCCAATATGTTTATATTGATGCCCAATTTACATAGCCCACAACCAATCAACTTAACAATAGAGCACATACAAAAGAATATATTATATGAAAGTACATATTCGCAGGTTTAGTGACTATAGAAATTTTTTAATTTCAAAAGTAGAGCATAATGTTTTCTAACCTTTTGCATCATACATGGGCATCCAATGGTATACCATCGTCACAAAACACGGAATAATTGTCCAATTATATTTATAGAGACGGCGATATACTAAGCACTCAACAAGTCAACTCAATCATATACCACATAAAAAATAAACTTTCATTTGAACTTCATATTCATAGGCTTAGTAACAATGGAAATTTTTAAATGTCAAAAGTAGGGTCAGGAAGTTTTCAGACAATGTGCATTATAATTTGGCATCTGTTGGTAAAATATCATAGCAAAACACCGAATAGTTGGTAAAATATCATTGCAAAACACCGAATAGTTGCCCAATCATGTTTATATAGACGGCCTATATACTTAGCACACAACTAGTCAACTCATTCATATGCAATATATAAAAGAACATTTAATTTGAAACTATATATTCACAGGCATAGAAACTATAGAAATTTTTAAATGCCAAAACTATAGTCACGATGTTTTTTGACATTGTGCATCAAACGTGGGCTTCTGTTGGTAAACTATCGTCCTAAAACACAATATGGAGGCCCGATCTTGTTTATATTGATTGCGAATATGATTAGCCCAAAACCAGTGAACTCAATCTTAAACCACAGAAAAATGAATATTTCATTTAAAACTACACATTTACAGGTTCAGTAACTGTAGAAATTTTTAAATGTCAAGAGACAAGACAAGATGTTTTCTGAAATTGTGCATCATACGCGGCTTTCTAAAGGTACACCATCGTCGCAAAACAACGAATGGTTTTCCATCCTTATTTATTTGAACGCCCGATATAAAAAGCACACAACCAGTCAACTCAATCATAGACCGCATACAAAACAATTATCCATTTGAATCTACATATTCACAGGCTTAGTAACTATTGAAAATTTTAAATATCAAAAGTAGAGTCAGGAAGTTTTCTGACATTGTATATCATATGTGGGCTTTTGATGGTAAAATACTGTCGTAAAACACCGAATGGTTGCCCAATCATGTTTATATTGATGCCCGATATACATAGCCCACAACCAGTCAACTTAATCATATAGCACATACAAAAGAATATATTATTTGAAAGTACATATTCGCAGGCTTTGGGAGTATAGAAATTTTTATATTTCAAAAGTAGGGCATAAAGGTTTCTAACATTATGCACCATACGTGGGCTTCCGATGGTATACCATCAACACAAAACACTGAATGATTGCCCAATCATATGTATATAGACGTCGATATACTAAGAACTCTACAAGTCAACTCAATCATATACCACATACAAAAAAATATTTCATTTGAATCTACGTATTCATTGACTTAGTAACTATGGAAATTTTTAAATGTCAAAAGTAGAGTCATGAAGTTTTCAGACAATGTGCATCATAATTTGGCATCTGATGGTAAAATATCGTGGCGAAACACCGAATAGTTTCCCAATCATGTTTATATAGACAGCCAATATACTTAGCGTAGAACAAGTCAACTCATTCATATACAACATATAAAAGAATACATAATTTGAAACTATATATTCATAGGCATAGAAACTATAGAAATTTTTAAATGTCAAAACAAGAGTCACGAAGTTTTTTGACGTTGTTCATCAAACGTGGGCTTCTGATGGTAAACTATCGTCCCCAAACGCAATATGGATGACCGTTATTGTTTATATAGATGCCGGATATGATTAGCCAAAATCCAATGAACTCAATCTTAAACCACAGAAAAATGAATATTTCATTTGAAACTAAAAATTTACAGGCTTCGTAACTATAGAAATTTTTAAATGTCAAAAGTCAAGTCGTGATGTTTTCTGAAATTGTGCATCATATGTGGCTTTCTAAAGGTACAACATCGTCTCCAAACACCGAATGGTTTCCCATCCTTGTTTATTTGAATGCCCGATATAAAAAGCACACAACCAGTCAACTCAATCATAGACCGCATACAAAAGAATATTTCATTTAAATCTACATATTTGCAGGCTTCGTAACTATTGAAAATTTTAAATACCAAGAGTAGAGTCAGGATGTTTTCGGACATTGTGTATCATGCGTGGGCTTCTGGTGATAAACTATTGTTGCAAAGCACCGAATTGTTGCCCAATCATCTTTATATTGATGCCCGATATACATAGCCCACAACCAGTCAACTTAATCATATAGCACATACAAAAGAATATATTATTTGAAAGTACATTTTCGCAGGCTTAGTGACTATAGAAATTTTTAAATTTCAAAAGTAGAGCATAATGTTTTCTAACAATATGCATCATACGTGGGCTTCCTATGGTATACCATCGTCACAAAACACCGAATAATTGTCCAGCTATATTTATATTGACGGCGATATACTAAGCACTCAACAAGTCAACTCAATCATATACCACATACAAAATAAACATTCATTTGAATCTACATATTCATAGGCTTAGTAACTATGGATATTTTTAAATGTCAAAAGTAGAGTTGTGAAGTATTCAGACAATGTGCATCAAAATTTGGCATCTGTTGGTAAAATATCATCGTAAAACACCGAATAGTTGCCTAATCATATTTATATAGACGGCCGGTATACTTAACACGCAACTAGTCAACTCATTCATATACAACATATAAAAGAATATTTAATTTGAAACTATATATTCACAGGCAAAGAAACTATAGAAATTTTTAAATGTCAAAACTAGAGTCACGATGTTTTTTGACATTGTGCATCAAACGTGGGCTTCTGATGGTAAACTATCATCCCGAAACGCAATTTGGAGGGCCGATCTTGTTTATATAGATGCCGGATATGATTAGCCCAAAACCAGTGAACTCAATCTTAAACCACAGAAAAATGAATATTTCATTTGAAACTAAAAATTTACAGGCTTCGTAACTATAGAAATTTTTAAATGTCAAAAGTCAAGTCGTGATGTTTTCTGACATTGTGCATCATACGTTGCTTTCTGAAGGTACAACATCGTCTCCAAACAGCAAATGGTATCCCATCCTTGTTTATTTGAACGCCCGATATAAAAAGCACACAACCAGTCAACTCAATCAGAGATCGCATACAAAAGAATATATCATTTAAATCTACATATTCGCAGGCTTAGTAACTACTGAAAATTTTAAATATCAAAAGTAGAGTCAGGATGTTTTCTGACATTGTGTATCATGCGTGGGCTTCTGGTGGTAAACTATTGTCGCAAAGCACAAAATGGTTGTCCAATCATGTTTATATTGATGCCCGATATAAATAGCCCACAACCAATCAACTTAATCACATAGCACATACAAAAGAATATATTATTTGAAAGTACATTTTCGCAAGCTTAGTGACTATAGAAATTTTTATATTTCAAAAGTAGAGCATAAAGGTTTCTAACATTATGCATCATATGTGGGCTTCCGATGGTATATCATCGTCACAAAACACCGAAGAATTGCCCTATCATATTTATATAGACGGAGATATACTAAGCACTCAACATGTCAACTCAATCATATACCCCATACAAAATAATATTTCATTTGAATCTACATATTCATAGGCTTAGTAACTATGGAAATTTTTAAATGTCAAAAGTAGAGTCGAGAAGTTTTCAGACAATGTGCATCATAATTTGGCATCTTATGGTAAAATATCGTTGCAAAACGCCGAATAGTTTCCCAATCATGTTTATATAGACGGCCGATATACTTATCACACAACTAGTCAACTCATTCATATACAACATATCAAAGAATATTTAATTTGAAACTATAAATTCACAGGCAAAGAAACTATAGAAATTTTTAAATGTCAAAACTAGAGACACAAAGTTTTAGACATTGTGCATCAAACGTGGGCTTCTGATGGTAAACTATCGTCCCAAAATGCAATATGGAGTACAGATCTTGTTTATATAGATGCCGGATATGATTAGCCAAAAACCAAAGAACTCAATCTTAAACCACAGAAAAATGAATATTTCATTCGAAACTACAAATTTACAGGCTTAGTAACTATAGAAATTTTTAAATGTCGATAGTCAAGTCGTGATGTTTTCTGACATTTAGCATCTTACGCGGCTTTCTGAAGGTACAACAACGTCTCAAAACACCGAATGGTTTCCCATCCTTGTTTATTTGAACTCCCGATATAAAAAGCACACAACCAGTCAACTCAATCATAGACCGCATAAAAAAGAATATTTCATTTGAATCTACCTATTCACAGGATTAATAACTATTGAAAATTTTTAATACTAAAAGTAGAGTCAAGATGTTTTCTGACATTGTATATCATACGTGGGCTTTTGAAGGTAAACTATTGTTGCAAAACACCGAATTGTTGCCCAATCATGTTTATATTGATGCCGGATATACATAGCCCACAACCAGTCAACTTAATCATATAGCACATACAAAAGAATATATTATTTGAAAGTACATTTTCGCAGGCTTAGTGACTATAGAAATTTTTAAATTTCAAAAGTAGTGCATAATGTTTTCTAACATTATGCATCATACGTGGGCTTCCGAAGGTATACCATCATCACAAAACACCGAATAATTGTCCAACTATATTTATATTGACGGCGATATACTAAGCACTCAACAAGTCAACTCAATCATATACCACATCCAAAATAAACATTCATTTGAATCTACATATTCATAGGCTTAGTAACTATGGATATTTTTAAATGTCAAATGTAGAGTAGTGAAGTTTTTAGACAATGTGCATCAAAATTTGGCATCTATTGGTAAAATATCATCGCAAAACACCGAATAGTTGCCCAATCATATTTATACAGACGGCCGGTATACTTAACACGCAACTAGTCAACTCATTCGTATACAACATATAAAAGAATATTTAATTTGAAACTATATTTTCACAGGCAAAGAAACTTTTGAAATTTTTAAATGTCAAAACTAGAGTCACGATGTTTTTTGTCATTGTGCATCAAACATGGGGTTCTGATGGTAAACAATCGTCCCAACAAGGCAATATGGAAGCCCGATTTTGTTTATATAGATGCCGGATATGATTAGCCCAAAACCAGTGAACTTAATCTTAAACCACAAAAAAATGAATATTTCATTTGGAACTATATATTTACAAGCTTAGTAACTACTGAAATTTTTAAATGTCAAAAGTAAAGTCATGATTATATCTGACATTGTGCATCATACGCGGCTTTCAAAAGGTACAATCATCGCAAAACACAGAATGGTTTCCCATCCTTGTTTATTCCAACGCCCGATATAAAAAGCACACAACCAGTCAAATCAATCATAGACCGCATACAAAAGAATATTTCATTTGATGCTACATATTCATAGGCTTAGTAACTACTGAAAATTTTAAATATCAAAAGTTGAGTCAGGAAGTTTTCTGACATTGTGTATCATACGTGGGCTTTTGATGGTAAACTATTGTCGCAAAGCACCGAATGGTTGCCCAATCATGTTTATATTGATGCCCGATAAACATAGCCCACAACCAAAAAACTTAATAATATAGCTCATACAAAAGAATAAACTATTTGATAGTACATATTCGCTGGCTTAGTGACTATAGAAATTTTTAAATTTCAAAAGTAGAGCATAATGTTTTCTAACATTATCCACCATACGTGGGCTTCCAATGGTATACCATCGTCACAAAATACCGAATAATTGTCCATTTATTTTTTTATAGACGGCGATATACTAAGCACTCAACAAGTCATCTCAATCATATACCACATACAAAATAAAATTTCATTTGAATCTACATATTCAACGGCTAAGTAACTATGGAAATTTTTAAATCTCAAAAGTAGAGTCATGAAGTTTTCAGACAATGTGCATCATAATTTGGCATCTGATTGTAAAATATCGTCGAAAAACACCGAGTTGTTTCCCAATCATGTTTATTTAATTATCCAATTATATTTATATAGACAGCGATATACTAAGCACTTAACAAGTCAACTCAATCATATACCACATACAAAATAAACTTTTATTTGAATCTATATATTCATAGGCTTAGTAACTAGTTATGAAGTTTTCAGATAATGTGCAACAAAATTTGGCATCTGTAGGTAAAATATCGTCCCAAAACACCGAATAGTTCCCCAATCATGTGTATATAGACGGCCAATATACTTAGCACACAACTAGTCAACTCATTCATATACAACATATAAAAAAATATTTAATTTGAAACTTTATGTTCACAGGCATAGAAACTATAGAAAATTTTAAATGTCAAAATTAGAGTCACGATTTTTTTTGACATTGTGCATCAAACGTGGGGTTCTGATGGTTAACTATCATCCCAAAAAGGCAATATGGTGGCCCGAACTTGTTTATATAGATGTCGGATATGATTAGTCCAAAACCAGTGAACTCAATCTTAAACCACAGAAAAATGAATATTTCATTTGCAACTACATATTTACAGGCTTAGTAACTATAGAAAGTTTTAAATGTCAAAAGTCAAGTCATGATGATATCAGACATTGTGCATCATACGCAGCATTTTGAAAGTACACCATCGTCGCAAAAACACCAAATGGTTTCCCATCCTTGTTTATTTGAATGTCCGATATAAAAACCACAAAACCAGTTAACTCAATAATAGACCGCATACAATAGAATATTTCATTTAAAGCAACAAATTCACAGGCATAGTAAGTACAAAAAATTTTAAATATCAAAAGTACAGTCAGCATGTTTTCTTACATTGTGTATCATACGTGGGCTTCTGATGGAAAACTATTGTCGCAAAGCACCGAATTTTTGCCGAATAATGTTTATATTGATGCCCGATATACATAGCCCACAACTAGTCAACATAATCATATAGCACATACAAAAGAATAAATTATTTGAAAGTACATATTCGCAGGCTTAGTGACTATAGAAATTTTTAAATTTCAAAAGTAGAGCATAATGTTTTCTAACATTATCCACCATACGTGGGTTCCAATGGTATACCATCGTCACAAAACACCGAATAATTGTCCATTTATATTTTTATAGACGGCGATATACTAAGCACTCAATAAGTCATCTCAATCATATACCACATACAAAATAATATTTCATTTGAATCTACATATTCATCGGCTAAGTAACTACAGAAATTTTTAAATCTCAAAAGTAGAGTCATGAAGTTTTCAGACAATGTGCATCATAATTTGGCATATGATGGTAAAATATCGTCGAAAAACTCCGAATTGTTTCCCAATCATGTTTAATTAAACAGCCGATATACTTAGCGCACAACTAGTCAACTCATTCATATACAACATATAAGAGAATATTTAATTTGAAACAATATATTCAATGGCATAGAAACTATAGAAATTTTTAAATGTCAAAACTAGTGTCATGATGCTTTTTGACATTGTGCATCAAACGTGGGCTTCTGATGGTAAACTATCGTCCCAAAACGCAATATGGAGGCCCGATCTTGTTTATATAGATGCCGGATATGATTAGCCAAAAACCAGTGAACTAAATCTTAAACCACAGAAAAATGAATATTTCAATTGACACTATATATTTACAGGTTTAGTTACTATAGAAATTTTTAAATGTCAAGAAACAAGTCAAGATGTTTTCTGACATTGTGCATCATACGCGGGTTTCTAAAGGTAAACCATTGTCGCAAAACACAGAAAGGTTTCCCATCCCTTTTTAATACAACGTCCGATACAAAAAGCACACAACCAGTCAGCTCAACCATAGACCGCATACCAAAGAATATTTCTTTTGAATCTACATATTCACAGGCTTAGTAAATACTGAAAATTTTAAATATCAAAAGTAGAATCAGGAAGCTTTCTGACATTGTGTATCATACGTGGGCTTCAGATGGTAAGCTATTGTTCCAAAGAACCGAATGGTTGCCCAATCTTATTTACATTGATGCCCGATATACATAGCCCACAACCAGTCAAAATAATCATATAGCACATACAAAAGAATATATTATTTGAATGTACCAATTCGCAGGCTTAATGACTATAGAAATTTTTAAGTTTCAAAAGTTGAGCATAAAGGTTTCTAACATTTTGCATCATACGTGGGCTTCTGATGGTATACCGTCATCACAAAACACCGAATAATTGCCCAATCATTTTTATATAGACAGCGATATACTAAGCACTCAACTAGTCAACTCAATCATATACCACTTACAAAATAATATTTCATTTGAATCTACATATTCATAGGCTTAGTAACTATGGAAATTTTTAAATGTCAAAAGTAGAGTCGTGATGTTTTCAGACAATGTGCATCATAAATTGGCATCTGATTGTAAAATATCGTCACAAAACACCGAATAGTTGCCCAATCATATTTATATAGACGACCGATATACTTAGTGCACAACTAGTCAACTCATTCATATACAACATATAAAAGAATATTTAATTTGAAACTATATATTCACAGGCATAGAAACTATAGAAATTTTTAAATGTCAAAACTAGAGTCACGAAGTTTTTAAACATTGTGCATCAAACGTGGGCTTCTAATGGTAAACTATCGTCCCAAATCGCAATATGGAGGACCGATTTTGTTTATATAGATACCGGATATGATTAGCCAAAAACAAGTGACCCCAATATTAAACCACAGAAAAATGAATTTTTCATTTGAAACTACATATTTACAGGATTACTAACTATAGAAATTTTTAAATGTCAAAAGTCAAGTTGTGATATTTTCTGACATTGAGCATCTTACGCGGCTTTCTAAAGGTACAACATCGTCTCATAACACTGAATGGTTTCCCATCCTTGTTTTTTTGAACGCTCGATATAAAAAGCAAACAACCAGTCAACTCAATCATAGACCGCATACAAAAGAATATTTCAGTTTAATCTAATATTTGTAGGCATGTTAACTACTGAAAATTTTTAATATCAAAAGTAGTGTCAGGATGTTTTATGACAATGTGTATCATACGTGGGCTTTTGATGGTAAACTATTGTCGCAAAGCACCGAATGGTTGCCCAAACATGTTTATATTGATGCGCGATATACATAGCCCACACCCAGTCAACTTAACCATATACCACATACAAAAGAATATATTATTTGAAGGTACATATTCGCTGGCTTAGTGACTATACAAAATAAACTTTTATTTGAATCAATATATTCAATGGCTTAGTAACTATGGATATTTTTAAATGTCAAAAGTAGAGTTACGAAGTTTTCAGACAATGTGCATCAAAATTTGGCATCTGTTGGTAAAATATCGTCCCAAAACATCGAATAGTTGCCCAACCATATGTATATAGACGGCCGATATATTATTTGAAAGTACATATTCTCTAGCTTAGTCAGTATAGAAAATTTAATATTTCAAAAGTAGAGTATAAAGTTTTCAAACATTATACATCATACGCGGCATTCAAATGGTATACTATCGTCAGAAATTACCGAATAATTGCCCAATCATATTTACATAGACGGAGATATACTAAGCACTCAACAAGTCAACTCAATCATATACCATATACAAAATAATATTTCATTTGAATCTACATATTCATAGGCTTAGTAACTGTGGATATTTTTAAATGTCAAAAGTAGAGTCATGAAGTTTTCAGACAATGTGCTTCATAATTTGGCATCTGGTTGTAAAATATCGTCGCAAAACACCGAATAGTTGCCCAATCATGTTTATATAGACGGCCGATATACTTAGCACACAACTAGTCAACTCATTCAAATACGACATATGAAAGAATATTTAATTTGAAACTATATATTCACAGGCATAGAAAATATAGAAATTTTTAAATGTCAAAACTGGAGTCACGAAGATTTTAGACATTGTGCATCAAACGTGGGCTTTTGATGGTAAACTATTGTCCCAAAACGCAATATGGTGGCCCAATCATGTTTACATATATGCCGGATATGATTAGTCCAAAACCAGTGAACTCAATCTTAAACCACAAAAAAATGAATATTTTATTTGAAACTACATATTTACAGGCTTAGTAGCTATAGAAAGTTTTAATGTCAAAAGTCAAGTCATGATGATATCAGACATTGTGCATCATACGCGGCTTTCTGAAGGTACACCATCGTCGCAAAACACCGAATGGTTTCCCATCCTTGTTTATTTGAATGCCCGATATAAAAACAGCAAAACCTGTCAACCCAATCATAGCCCGCATACAAAAGAATATTTCATTTAAAGCAACAAATTCACAGGCATAGTAACTACAAAAAATTTTAAATACCAAAAGTAGAGTCAGCATGTTTCCTAACATTGTGTATCATACGTGGGCTTCTGATGGTAAACTATTGTCGCAAAGCACCGAATTGTTCCGCAATAATGTTTATATTGATGCCCGATAAACATAGCCCACAACCAGTCAACTTAATAATACAGCACATACAAAAGAATAAATTATTTGAAAGTACAAATTCGCAGGCTTAGTGACTATAGAAATTTTTAAATTTCAAAAGTAGAGCATAATGTTTTCTAACATTATCCACCATACGTGGGCTTCCAATGGTATACCATCGTCACAAAACACCGAATAGTGGTCCATTTATATTTTTATATACGACGATATACTAAGCACTCAACAATTCATCTCAATCACATACCACGTACAAAATAATATTTCATTTGAATCTACATATTCATCGGCTAAGTAACTATGGAAATTTTTAAATCTCAAAAGTAGAGTCATGAAGTTTTCAGACAATGTTTATCATAATTTGGCATCTGATGGTAAAATATCGTCGAAAAACACCGAATTGTTTCCCAATCATGTTTATTTAAACGGCCGATATACTTAGCGCACAACTAGTCAACTACTTCATATACAACATATAACTGAATATTTAATTTTAAACTATATATTCATAGGCATAGAAACTATAAAAATTTTTAAATGTCAAAACTAGAGTCACGATGTTTATTGACATTGTGCATCAAACGTGGGCTTCTGATGGTAAACTATCGTCCCAAAACGCAATATAGAGGCCTGATCTTGTTTATATAGATGCCAGATACGATTAGCCCAATACTAGTGAACTAAATCTTAAACCATAGAAGAATGAAATTTTCATTTGGAACTACATATTTACAGGTTTATTAACTATAGAAATTTTTAAATGTCAAGCGAGAAGTCAAGATGTTTTCTGACATTGTGCATCATACCCGGCTTTCTGAAGGTACACGATTGTCGCAAAACACAGAATGGTTTCCCATCCCTTTTAATTAGAACGTCCGATATCAAAAGCACACAACCAGTCAACTCAATCATAGACCGCATACCAAAGAATATTTCATTTGAATCTACATATTCACAGGCTTAGTAACTACTGAAAATTTTAAATATCAAAAGTAGAGTCAGGAAACTTTTTGACATTGTGTATCATACGTGGGCTTCGATGGTAAACTATGGTCGCAAAGCACCGAATGGTTGCCCAACCATGTTTACATTGATGCCCGATATACATAGCCCACTACCAGTCAACTTAATCATATAGCACATACAAAAGAATATATTATTTGAAAGTACCTATTCGCAGGCTTAGTGACTATAGAAATTTTTAAGTTTCAAAAGTTGAGCATAAAGTTTCTAACATTTGGCATCATAGGTGGACTTCTGATTGTATACCATCGTCACAAAACACCGAATAATTGCCCAATCATATTTATATTGGCGGCGATATACTAAGCACTCAACTAGTCAACTCAATCATATACCACAAACAAAATAATATTTCATTTGAATCTACATATTCATAGGCTTACTAACTATGGAAATTTTTAAATGTCAAAAGTAGAGTCGTGAAGTTTTCAGACAATGTGCATCATAATTTGGCCTCTGATTGTAAAATATCGTCACAAAACATCAAATAGTTGCCCAATCATGTTTATATAGACGGCCGATATACTTAGCACACAACTAGTCAACTCATTCAAATACAACATATGAAAGAATATTTAATTTGAAACTATATATTCACAGGCATAGAAAATATAGAAATTTTTAAATGTCAAAACTAGAGTCACGAAGATTTTAGACATTGTGCATCAAACGTGGGCTTTTGATGGTAAACTATTGTCCCAAAACGCAATATGGTGGCCCAATCATGTTTACATAGATGCCGGATATGATTAGTCCAAAACCAGTTAACTCAATCTTAAACCACAAAAAAATGAATATTTCATTTGAAACTACATATTTACAGGCTTAGTAGCTATAGAAAGTTTTAAATGTCAAAAGTCAAGTCATGATGATATCAGACATTGTGCATCATACGCGGCTTTCTGAAGGTACACCATCGTCGCAAAACACCGAATGGTTTCCCATCCTTGTTTATTTCAATGCCCGATATAAAAACCGCACAACCTGTCAACCCAATCATAGCCCGCATACAAAAGAATATTTCATTTAAAGCAACAAATTCACAGGCATAGTAACTACAAAAAATTTTAAATACCAAAAGTAGAGTCAGCATGTTTCCTGACATTGTGTATCATACGTGGGCTTCTGATGGTAAACTATTGTCGCAAAGCACCGAATTGTTCCCTAATAATGTTTATATTGATGCCCGATAAACATAGCCCACAACCAGTCAACTTAATAATATAGCACATACAAAAGAATAAATTATTTGAAAGTACAAATTCGCAGGCTTAGTGACAATAGAAATTTTTAAATTTCAAAAGTAGAGCATAATGTTTTCTAACATTATCCACCATGCGTGGGCTTCCAATGGTATACCATCGTCACAAAACACCGAATAATGGTCCATTTATATTTTTATAGACGGCGATATACTAAGCACTCAACAATTCATCTCAATCACATACCACATACAAAATAATATTTCATTTGAATCTACATATTCATCGGCTAAGTAACTATGGAAATTTTTAAATCTCAAAAGTAGAGTCATGAAGTTTTCATAATTTGGCATCTGATGGTAAAATATCGTCGAAAAACACCGAATTCTTTCCCAATCATGTTTATTTAAACGGCCGATATACTTAGCGCACAACTAGTCAACTACTTCATATACAACATATAATTGAATATTTAATTTTAAACTATATATTCACAGGCATAGAAAACTACAAAAATTTTTAAATGTCAAAACTAGAGTCACGATGTTTATTGACATTGTGCATCAAACGTGGGCTTCTGATGGTAAACTATCGTCCCAAAACGCAATATAGAGGCCTGATCTTGTTTATATAGATGCCAGATACGATTAGCCCAAAACTAGTGAACTAAATCTTAAACCACAGAAGAATGAATTTTTCATTTGGAACTACATATTTACAGGTTTATTAACTATAGAAATTTTTAAATGTCAAGCGACAAGTCAAGATGTTTTCTGACATTGTGCATCATACCCGGCTTTCTGAAGGTACACGATTGTCGCAAAACACAGAATGGTTTCCCATCCCTTTTTATTAGAAAGTCCGATATCAAAAGGACACAACCAGTCAACTCAATCATAGACCGCATACCAAAGAATATTTCATTTGAATCTACATATTCACAGGCTTAGTAACTACTGAAAATTTTAAATATCAAAAGTAGAGTCAGGAAACTTTTTGACATTGTGTATCATACGTGGGCTTCTGATGGTAAACTATTGTCGCAAAGCACCGAATGGTTGCCCAACCATGTTTACATTGATGCCCGATATACATAGCCCACCACCAGTCAACTTAATCATATAGCACATACAAAAGAATATATTATTTGAAAGTACCTATTCGCAGGCTTAGTGACTATAGAAATTTTTAAGTTTCAAAAGTTGAGCATAAAGGTTTCTCACATTTGGCATCATACGTGGGCTTCTGATTGTATACCATCGTCACAAAACACTGAATAATTGCCCAATCATATTTATATTGACGGCGATATACTAAGCACTCAACTAGTCAACTCAATCATATACCACATACAAAATAATATTTCATTTGAATCTACATATTCATAGGCTTACTAACTATGGAAATTTTTAAATGTCAAAAGTAGAGTCGTGAAGTTTTCAGACAATGTGCATCTTAATTTGGCCTCTGATTGTAAAATATCGTCACAAAACACCGAATAGTTGCCCCAATCATGTTTATATAGACGGCTGATATAATTAGCGCACAACTAGTCAACTCATTCATACACAACATATAAAAGAATATTTAATTTGAAACTATATATTCACATGCATAGAAACTATAGAAATTTTTAAATGTCTAAACTAGAGTCACGATGTTTTTAGACATTATGCATCAAACATGGGCTTCTGATGGTAAACTATCATCCCAAAATGCAATATGGTGGACCGATCTTGTTTTTACAAATGCCGGATATGATTAGCCTAAAACTAGTGTACTCAATCTTAAACCATAGAAAAATGAATATTTCCTTTGAAACTACATATTTACAGGCTTAGTAACTATAGAAATTTTTAAACGTCAAAAGTCAAGTCAAGATGTTTTCTGACATTGTGCATCATACGCGGCTTTTTGAAGGTACAACATCGTTGCGATGCACCGAATGGTTTCCCATCCTTGTTTATTTGAATGCCCGATATAAAAAGCACACAACCAGTCAACTTAATCATTTATCGCATACAAAAGATTATTTCATTTGAATCTACATATTCGCAGGCTTAGTAACTACTGAAAATTTTAAATATCAAAAGTAGAGTCCGGATGTTTTTTGACATTGTGTATAATATGTGGGTTTCTGATGGTAAACTATTGTCGCAAAGCACCGAATGGTTGCCCAATCATGTTTATATTGATGCCCGATATACATAGCCCACAACTAGTCAACTTAATCATATAGCACATAAAAAAGAATATATTATTTGAAAGGACATATTCGCAGGCTTAGTGACTATAGAATTTTTTAAATTTCAAATGTAGAGCATAATGTTTTGAAAAAATATGCATCTTACGTGGGCTTCCAATGGTATACCATCGTTGCAAAACACCAAATAATTGTCGAATTATATTTATATAGATGGCGATATACTAAGCACACAATAAGTCAACTCAATCATATACCACATACAAAATAATATTTCATTTGAATCTACATATTCGTAGGCTTAGTAACTATGGAAATTTTTAAATGTCAAAAGTAGAGTCATGAACTTTTCAGACAATGTGCCTCATAATTTTGCATCTGTTGGTAAAATATCGTCGCAAAACACCGTATAGTTGCCCAATCATGTTTATATAGACGGCCGATATACTTAGCACACAACTAGGCAACTCATTCATATACAACATATAAACGAATATTTGTA
>JANUWF010001336.1:0-14890 GCA_026120185.1 Voacanga thouarsii
AAAATCTACACACTACACACTAAGAAAATTCTAACTATTCTTTGCACAAGAATTTCTCTTCAAACTTCTCTTTCTTTCTCTCACAATTCTTTCTCTAATCTTTCTTTCACTAATCTTTCTTTCACAAAATGATGGTGTATTACAAGCTTAGAGAATAGCTCTATTTATAGAGCTCTAATTAGTGAAATACATCATGGCATACATCATCTTCAACTAATCTCAATTAATGGTGTCTCCACTAAATGGTGGACATCCATAAAAATCTTCTAATAATTCACATAAATCCATAATTAGTGGAGTCTCCACTAATTAATGAAGATTCCAATAATTCATAACACTCCCCCTTGGATGTCCATCCATTACATAAAGAATATGCCTCGTTAAAACCTTACTAGATAAAAACCCAAAGGGGAAAAAAAATCTAGTGAAGGAAAAAGAGTACACTATTCTATATGTCCGTTTATTACTCCCCCGATGAGATGATTCCTTTAAATCTTTAAACCGACGCATACCGATTTTATATCTCAACTTCTCAAATGTTGCAGCCGGTAAAGTCTTCGTGAAAATATCTCGCGAGGTTATCACATGACCGAATTTGTAGCACATCAATTTCACATTTCTTCCGGAGTTCATGAGTAAAGAAGAATTTTGGTGAAATATGTTTTGTCCGATCTCCTTTAATATATCCTCCTCGTAATTGAGCTATGCAAGCCGCATTGTCTTCATAAAGAGGAGTTGGAATACCTTTGATTGATGATAATCCACAACTTTCTCGATATAATGAATCATGGATCTTAGCCATACACATTCTCGACTTGCTTCATGAATGGCTATAATTTCAAAGATGATTTGAAGAAGTAGTCTGCTATAGATTGTTTCGTAGAACGCCATGATATAGCAAGTATTTCCACATGTAAATAGATAGCCCGTTTGAGAACGTGCTTTATGTGGATCGATAAATAACCAAAGATCTCGCATAACCTATCAATGTTGGACCGGTTTTATTTGAATAAAATAATCCGAGATCAATTGTACCTTGAGATATCGAAGGACTTGTTTAATTCCATTCCAATGTCGTCGTGTTGGTGAAGAACTAAATCTTGCTAATAAATTGACAAGCAAAAGCAATATCAGTGTCGTGTATTATTAGCAAGATACATCAATGCACCAATTGCACTCGAGATATGGTACTTCAGACCAAGGAGTTCTTCATCATTTTCTTGAGGTCGTAAAGGATCTTTATCCACATTTAATGATCTGACGATCATTGGAATACTCAATGGATGTGCTTTGTCCATGTAAAATCTTTTAGCACTTTTGTCAGTATATGTTGATTGATGAATAAATGTTCCACTCTCCAGATGTTCAATTTGTAAACCAAGGCAAAATTTGGTTTTACCAAAATCCTTGATTTCGAATTCTCTTTTTAAATAATCAATTGTTTCTTGGAGCTCTTCAGGAGTTCCAATAAGATTAATATCATCAACATATATAGCTAATATCACAAATTTAGAACCGCATTTCTTAATAAAAACACATGGACATACCTGGTCATTTTTAAATCCCGCTTTCAATAAATATTCACTAAGACGTGTGAACCACATGCGCCCGCATTGCTTCAGTGCCATATAATGATTTCTCGCAACTTGATGGAGTAATTTTCACGAGGATAATGTTTATATGCTTCGTGCATATGAAATCCTTCTGGGATTTTCATGTAAACATCATTTTCTAAATTTCCATACAAGTAAGCAAAGGACAACATCTAATAGGCGCATATCTATCTTTTCATGTACCGCCAAACCGATAAGATATCGAAGTGTAATAGCATCAACAACAGGAGAATAAGTTTCATCATAATCAATACCTGGTCTTTGTGAAAAACCTCGGGCTACTAATCGCGCTTTATATCGAACGATTTCACTCTTTTCATTGCGCTTTCGCACAAATATCCATTTGTAGCCAACATGTTTTACACCTTCTCGGTGTTCGGACCGGCAGTCCGAAGACTTCACGTTTTGTCGCTGCATTTAACTCCGATTGAATCGCATCTTTCCATTGCAGCCAATCTTTTCTATGCCGACATTCATCAACTCGATATTGGTTCAGGATCATCATTATCCCGTGTAACATCAAGAGATATATTGTATGCAAATATATTATCAATAACAGCTTCTATCCGATTCCAACTTCTACCTAAGTGGTATAATTGATAGAAATTTCAGTTGTTACTTTCATCAACTTCTCGGTTCTTTGTCATCAGCTTCTCTTGGTCTTTATCATTCTTTTCTTCAATATGATCTTCTCGGATCATTTAATCCTCTTTTCTTTCGAGGATTTTTATCTTTAGAACCAAGAGGTCGGCCATGCTTCGGCATGCTTTTGGCTCAAGCACCTATATGTAAAATCTTTTGTTCTCGTTGGAACTTCAATTAGAATAGGAGCATTTATAGTCGGTATATGCGATTTTGTTACTCTTCTAGAGTCAACAAAAGCATCTTGCATTTGATTTGCAATGCTTTACAAATGAATTATCTTTTGAACTTCAAGTTCACACGCGCTTGTATGCGGATCAAGATAATTTAATGATGTTGTCCAATCACGATCTTTCTTGTACTCGCTTCTGTTCTCCCCTAATTTAGGGAATAATGATTTCACAAGAGAATAAGAAAAGAAATATAAGAAAATGATGACAAGCAGAAAATGCCAAGAAAAATATCTCCTTTTTTTTTCACTCTTCCCTGCACCGACTTTTCCTCTTCCTCTCTTGTCTTTTCTTCTCCTCCGACCCTCTACCTACCATCTACCTCTTCTTCTTCCTCATACGATATATATATATATATATATATGTATATATGTATCGATATATATCTCAGCTTATCGATCATTAGTAAACATCAAAAACAAAAATCACAAAGCGTATATGGAGACTCGTAATTCATTTGAGACATGGTCAAATTTTGACTCTGTTTCGCAGCGATGTTGATGTATTTTTCTTTCCAAACCAACCGCTTCGCCTAATTCGAACACGTAAGATTTTGATATGTTTTCCTTTCCAAACCAACCGCTTCCCGCCTAATTCGAACGCAGAAGATTTTGATATGTTTTCCTTTCCAAACCAACCGCTTCCTCCTAATTTCAAGTGAGATACCTTTGAGGGCTTCCATTTGTTTTTAGTATGCTTGATAATGAAATTAAACTCTCTTTTGGTTTGTTTTTTATGTAAATCAGTGGAAGTTTTGAACATACTGCTTTGGACCAAGTTGATCTCGCCCCTACAAGAGACCGCTTTTGATAATCGTTCCTCTTGATGCTATTCCTTTGAATGAGGATATGCTTGTGCATGATCCTTTCTACTCTCTAATGGATTTTGAACAAAGCCGTAATATGTTTCCAGTGTTATTATACATTTAAACATGGATTTTGAATGGTATTACCTTTACTGATATTATTTTCTTTTTCTAGGAGAAATAATGAGTGGTCTTGGCAACGAAGTCGGAGTAAGTACTCATGAAATGCATAATATCGAAGTTCAAGATATTATTGCAGACAAAATTCCCGGGGAGAAGAAGATGATTAAGAGGCAGAGAAAGAAGAATGGCAATAACTCCCAGACACTATCAAGAGAAACAATTTCGCATAGATTTTTACCTACCAATCAAGAGCGCAGCCCAAAGAACCGAATATTGGCATAACCCGTCTCAAGAAAAGATGTAGGGAGTTAGGAATTCGCCGATGGCCTCACAGAAATTGGTGAGCTTGGAGACCATAATCAAGAATGTTCGTGTTCTCTCTCATACATACTTATAATTTGCAAGTATGAAACTATGAAAGATTTATAAGTAAATAACCGATGATATCACTTCGATTTACAGGAGATGCAAAATAAAGAAGAAGGAGGACATATGGCCGAGAAGAAGTTGAAAGAAGCCATCTGCGATATCGGAATGTGAAAAACAAGCTGATGGAAGAAAGTCCTAATACGCAGCTAGAGGACCAAACACAAAAATTGAGACAAGCATGCTTCAAGGCCAAATATAATAAGAAATTTAATTATAATAAACTTAAGGAGATCATAAAATCTCAAGACTCATTTCTGCAGTAATTTTACGGCTAATTCCGTCGCTAGTCTCGATGCCGGCTCAAAAGGGAAAGAAAAGGAGGAGGATGTCGAAAAAGAGGAGTTGAAGTCCATAATTACTAATTGTTTGTCTTCCTCTAATGTAAATATTGAAAAAGAACAATTACAAACCTTCATCTTACATTTGTCACCTAATTACAAAAGAGCAACTATAAGCATGTATCCTCAAGTTCATATGAACACTAGTGATATGAATAAAAGATGTGATGCTTATTATTAATGGAAATATCTTTTTCCTTATTATCTTTTCTCGTTCCACTTCAGGTGGCTAGTATTTCTCCGTGATAAGGGAAATATCGAGTGTGCCCATGACCATAACCACGGCCACCGCCACAACTACGACTATAACGATGGCTTCTGCTGGAGCCAACAAGCATTCACTGCGGAGTGCCGTTGAGCCGACTCATCCGGCTTCATGATTTCTCAATAATAACTCATGTTAAAGCTGTCAATTTTGGATATCCTTTTTCTCGATATTGTTACTGTAGGACAATATTCGAGGTATGAAAAGTGGAGAATGTCTTCTCCAATATAACTTCATCAGTAACTTTTTCTCTATAAAATTTTTAACTAAGATATAATTTTATATATCACGGAGTTCACGGTTTTACAATCTTACAACTTCAGGTGCAACCATTCATATCGTGCAGTGGGTAGTACTACCATCTTCAGGTGGTCAAATCTTTCTTTTTATCCACATGACATATGGATCCCCTTTTTTTTAGCATTTAGATGCATTTCTGTATGACATATAATTTTTTTTTTCAGAAATATCAAGGGCTACAAATTCGAATTTAGCGAGATCAATAAATGCATACCTGTCTTCTGGCTTTAATAACGGCAGAGATTTGTGTTGTCTTCTGGCTTTAATAACGGCAGAGACTCGTGCTGATAACGTGTTATAAAATTAGGGTAGTGTTAGAATAAAATCTACACACTACACACTAAGAAAATTCTAACTATTCTTTTGCACAAAAATTTCTCTTCAAACTTCTCTCTTTCTTTCTCTAATTCTTCTCTAATCTTTCTTTCACTAATCTTTCTTTCACAAAATGATAGTGTATTACAAGCTTAGAGAATAACTCTATTTATAGAGCTCTAATTAGTGGAATACATCATGGCATACATCATCTTCAACTAATCTCAATTAATGGTGTCTCCACTAAATGGTGGACATCCATAAAAATCTTCTAATAATTCACATAAATCCATAATTAGTGGAGCCTCCACTAATTAATGGAGATTCCAATAATTCATAACAATCAAAAAATTGTTATGGATTATATAGCTTTATTTTTTAAAATATTAAATAAGTGTTTCTATTTTTTCCTAAATAAAAATAAAAATAAAAAAGATTAAAAAATAACAAATGAAACTAAAATTTTTCTACATATCTGTTTAATATCATCATAATCGGTCTAGTAAGTCAATTATTCTTCACCTCCTAAAAATGGAAAAAACAATTATTAAAGTACCCCCCAGGAAAAATATGGGCCCAGCTTCTTGGCCCAGACATCGTGGAGCTAGAGGCCCAGAGTCCAGAGGAAAATTAGGAAATTAAGAAGAAGACTGGTCAGCGACAGTGTTCAGCGGTCAGGGATCAGTGGTCTCCCTCCTGGCTTCGATAATCGAAAAGCAGAAGGATCCTGGGGTTGTTCCCTTCCTCCCCTCGAACATGGGAATCCCATCTATCTATGCTGCGATCGAGGACTTCAATTGAGAATCCCAACGAAAGAAAAATTCGAGATTCTCCGTCGTTGCGCTTACGGGTTAGTGTTACCATGCGTTTATCCTCATTTCAGGTGGTGTCTGTCGGCATATTCATATGTACATCTTGATGAATTGCGTGGTGTTACTCTCTTCTGCAAGGAAATCTTCGAAACATAAAATTTCGAGCTGCGGGTTTGGTTCTAATGGAAGAATGATTGTTTTGATTACACTGCAGCAGCCTCATTGTATATATTGCCTTCCTTAGACCTGCATACTCAAGTTTTACCTCTTGAAAGTTGGTGCTCTGCTCTTATCGTTTTTGGATTGTTTTTATGTTTCCTCATTGGGTTTTGTTCATGTGCTTTCTTAAATGCGCTATCGGTTGTTTTCTTTTCTGCTGTCACGGATCAAGATCGATATATAATCACATACTTGTAATGTTCTTGGTAAAGTTCTAGTCTTTAGTATAAAATGCAGAAATGGACTTTTTGTATTGTTGGAAGATAAATTATTGAATAAAGCCAAGGATGTGCAAATGAGTTGCATTCGATTTTTGTATTAATTTTACGTGTGGAAAATCTACTTACGAAGCGAAAAGTGCCTTTCTAAAAGAAAGCTTACCATTTCCCGTGATGGAAAATTTTAGTTCCTCAAAAAATCATTTGCCTTTAAGCCTTTTAGTTCTTTCTTATCTCAGGAGCTTCATCATGGTTATAAGGCAGTTGATGCCTATAAGACTTGTGTTGTGAACAAATTCGTGTATGATATATTGACTTGTGAACTATGTCAAGTGAGGTGATTGACCTATTTTTAGTTATACAATTATAGCTATCAGAACAGGGTGGTTGAACTAACCGTGTGGCTGGTTTTTGCTTCTGGTTTTGTTTAGATAAAAACTAAGTTGTTTTCCTGTTAAGATTCGTCCAAATGAGGCCATTCTTTTTCAAGGGATACAGCATCTCGTTCAATCTGCTTTGGTTTCCATTCTAATGGTAATTCCAATAAAATCGTAATGATTCCTGTCCCAGACAATGCTACTTACTATGGTAAATCTCAAGTTTTGTGGTAATTTCCTAGGAGTATCATTCCTGTATTGCATCTATAGGGTCGATCTTCTTGAACTTCATTGTTTGACAAAAAAGTTGATTACTAACAGCTTCTATTTCAAACCTGAGCATTTTGGGACATTATGCAGCTCTTCCTGTTTGTCTGTCAAGGCATTGTTTGTCGGTTTTTTTTTTCTCCTCTCCTGAGAAGTGACATTTGCTGGTTTTTCCAATTTGCAGCATTTTTACATGGGAGGATCTCAAGCATAACTAAAAATTGGACGCATACATCAAAATAAATGGCTGATGGAATATCAAGCTTCTGGGGTCCTGTCACATCCACAACTGAATGCTGTGAGAAGAATTATGTATACTCTTCATACGTTGCTGAATTCTTCAACACTATATCTAGCATTCCATGCATTCTTTTGGCGCTGATTGGCCTCATTAATTCTTTAAGGCAACGATTTGAGAAGAGATTTACCATTCTTCATGTTTCAAACATGATACTTGCTATTGGAAGCATGTTATACCACACTACATTACAGCGTGTGTAAGTATTCTTATAGTTTAGTACAGTTTGCAAGATCTGTATGCTGGTTGTGTTACTGGTCAGTAATGCGATGTAATTGTGATGCCCTACTCACCATGTACATCTGTTGGCTTCTCCTAAAAATCTTTGCTCTTCTGGAAAAGATAGTTAACCTACATTGTAAGTATGCACAACTAAACAAACTGCAGATTAGTGCCTATTAATGTAGATTGAACAGGATGTTTTTTTGCTTTTGAGTGTCTTTGTTTTCCTTGCATATTGTGTGAAGTAAATGACTGATGTATGTTTCATTAAGTTAACTTTTGTTTAAATGGAATAGCTTTGAGTGACTAGATATAAGGCCCATAAAAGCTGAGTGTTGTGACTTTATGCAGTAGACTGCTCTTGGGTTTGAATGCACGCCTATCCACCCCAACACTTTATTGATGCATAATATAACTGTTGAAACAACTATTGTATGACTGATACTAAGAGGACTTGGCTAAGTATGGGATAGTCATTACTTGGGGATTCTCATCCTTACCCTGTTCAAAGTTTTGCATCTCATGAAGCCGTTCGTCTGTTAATAGTGTACCCGAGAGCTTTCTATGTATTGGTTGCAGTTCCCTTATTTGTGCTGTTTTATTGTGAGGTAAGCGTGAGAAACACTTTAAAATAATCACAGGAAAAACCATGTTAGCAGGTGGACCTTAGTAGGCTTCATTTTAAGCCTGAAAGTTCTGGAAATAAATTATTTCAATTTTATGTTGCGATACAATGCAGAGCCGGGGATAGGAAGTTACAGGGTCTAATTTAAGGATAGATTCAGGGCTACTAACAGTATGTTACCAAGATTTTACTAACGGAATTTGTTTTGAGTGCAACAAGAAAGGTGTAAAAGAATAAAGAAAAGAATAAGAAAACATTGAATAAGAAGACAGTGGAAGGAAAGAACTAAGAAGACAAGAGGAAGGAAGAACCTAGGACTTGTCCTTGCTATGTTGATAAAAATAACATGAATACAATGCCCAAGTTATATTATTTGAGGTTAATGCAAAGTTGAGATATTGACATATATGCTACCGACTAGGAAATTGCCAAATGACTGGTTTTGGACCACACTAACCGATTGGAATTCGAAAAATTACTTGAATCGGAATTTTTTGGAAGCCTGGATTAGGTCCACTTATCACCTTTTGAGGGCGAAATGTGCAGACCCTGCCTGGACTCTTGGTAGGCAGTTTTATCTGAACCCTGTGGAAAGTTCTCAGGGTTTACTCTCCCACCACAATCCAATAAAGGAGCCTATGTCAATACTATAATCACTGATACAAAGAAAAGTTTCTACAGCTACTTTTGAATTGTTTTCCAGCAAGATTCCGCTTATGCCCCATTTCTCATAAACACCTGTGTTACATCTCTGTTATAAACTACTTGATTTATTCCAAAAAGAAAAAGAGAAAATAATGAATAGCTGACCTGGGAAAATTTGTTTTGAACTAGTAATATTACCCTTTTTGATACCATCTTAGGCTTCATTTTGTCCTTTTCATGGCTCACGTTTCATTTCTTGTTCGTTGTTAGTTAGTCTTAAATCTACTTAATGTAATCACATGACTATTATTTTTCTTAAAACTTCAGGCTGCAGCAAAGTGATGAAACACCAATTATATGGGAAATACTTCTTTACATCTATATACTATACTCACCTGATTGGCACTATCACAGAACAATGCCAATCTTTCTCTTCCTATATGGGGCTGTATTTGCAGTTGTCCATTCGCAGCTCTGTTTGGCCATTGGCTTCAAGATGCATGTTGTGATCCTATGTCTATTATGCTTTCCACGGATGTACAAGTATTTCTTGCATACAGAGGATGTCCGTGCTAAATGGCTTGCAAAGTTATATGCGGTTACCCTATCTCTAGGAACTCTCTGTTGGCTGTTTGATCATGTTGTGTGCAAGGATAGCTGGCTTATCAATCCACAAGGACACGCATTATGGCACATTCTCATGGGTTTTAATGCTTACTTTGCTAACACATTTTTGATGTTTTGTCATGCTCAGCAACGTGAATGGAAACCAAAGATTCTGTATTACATTGGGATTCTCCCTTATGTGAAGATTAGAAAACCAAAATGCCATCAGAGCTGAAAGGCCACAAGAAATGGTGCAAGAGCATCCTTTTCTTCAGGCACTGGAGCCAGAGGCATATTTTTCATAGTTGGAAATGAAGCAGACACACTCCTTTCACTAGTGGAAGGATGCCAGACAAAATTTTCTTGTTGGAACACCAAGTTACATCACTCGTTCTTTTTTTTTCCTCTTTCTTCTCAAGAATTTGGCATGATACAATTATATTATCTTCTTCGCTGTGGAGGACTTTAGCGTGATGTTACTGAGCCAATCATAGAGAATGGACGATCAAGTCGATGCCATCTACTCCCCACAGCAGAAAGCTCATCTCTGTGGCTGATCTTCAGAACTTTATTGGCTTTTGTCTAATATTTATCAACTTTCGGCATGCTTTTTCATGAATTTTCCCTCAGAGCTCTCTACTTCTCCTGCTGTGATTAAAATGCATAATATGTAGCGATTCTCTGTTGTTATTCAAAACGAGTAGTAAAATATTATCGTATAAAAAACGGGCTTGCGGACATATTTTACTTGTAATAGTACACAGTACCAGTAAAATATTGCTGCATAGACGAGTGCATGGTTTATTATTTGTGCAGCTGTTTCATGCCATAGTTTATTCCATGTGTTGTAATCTGAATGCCATAATTACATTTTCTTTTTCTATAGTTATAACAAAGGTAGATTTCAGAGTTGATTCACAACTAATGAAGTGATGTCTTCCATGGTGGATTTTATAGTCAAATTAGACAGAATCTTTGGGGAACAAAACTAAGTCCTTAATAAGTTGGAACTAGACTCTTTTGTGCATTCCTATGTTATTTAGTCTTTCTCTAGCTTTGGATTTTGGATGGAGTTATATCAGAACATTATACTGATTTGGTATATGATATTTAGTGTACTAGTATATTTTCCAGTGCATTATGATAACAGTTTTTGGGATATCATTAATATATAACGGTACACCAAATACCATTTTAACATAACTTTAACTACCTCTAATATCATTAATATATATAGACCCTGGTTCCTTGGATTTTGTATCAGTAAGTTTGGAGAAACTTGTTGAAGCAAATCCATACATATATTGATAATTGATGACACGCCATACCAAGTTTGGATTTGGCTAAAACTTGTAGTTCATTGCTTCTTTGCAGAAAAAATATATATACTTTATGTTAATCCTGTTTTTTAAATTTAGCCTGACTAATCTTGGACTCTCAAAATTCCGCTTTTAAAATCTTAAAAAAAGTAAATTACAGGACATATCTCACTTGGTGTCAAGTTTTCCTCGATAGCTCGTGCGCGACACTAAGAAGTTATTAACTATGAGAGGCAGTTGTTTTGGACGGCACACATCAAGCAAAGATTGCAATTTGATTCTCTTCTCATTCCCACTAAATTTTCTCACCTCTAAACAAAACTTGCTTTCAATGTTTCATTTTCATCCCAGGAAATGCGAAAAACCGCCATTGTTTTCATCACCAGCTTTGTCAATACTAGGATCCCAACGGCCATTTGTCTGCAGCTAAGAAATCAGATTTGTTGTTCTGTAATAGCTTCTAATTGAACTAAGGATGTTGATAAGAAAGCAAATGATTTGCAAGATAATGATGAGAACTAAGCCATCATAGGATCCAAAGCCCGAATTCCCTCTAGCTCTTTCCGTCATAGTTCCCCTTATAATCCAATTTTGAGAGAGATTCTAAACCATTTCTCATCTTGAAGATTCATCCCGATATTCCCATATAGTATATTTCCTTCTGAAGATACAATGGGGGCAGTACTCCGCTGTATGAGGCCGACAAGTGTAGAGCATGAGCAGACTGAGGATGATCAGCTGATCAGCAATTGCAGTCAATATGTTTCACCAGCAATATCATCAACTAAACTGCATGTAATTTCAGCAAATAGGACGGAGCTCAGGAGCCATTTGGACTTGGGCACACCAGATAACAAATATACGATGATAGGATGTATGACTCTTGAGGATTGCCTATCGGCTTCACCAAGCTTACATCCTCATAATCATATGGGAGGTGAAATTCAAATTTTTAAGCAGTTGCCTAGAAAGTTTTGTCCACCTTCTCCTGAAGCCAGCCCAGATTTTTTCACGCCAAGAATGGGTTTTGCAGCTGACAGTTTAGGTTTCATTGATGAAACTTATGAATACCAAGACAATTTGTCACCAAAGTCGATGAGCAAAAGTGCAAGTAGAAAATTGGGAAAGCAGGTGCCCAGAAAGATTTGTCCATCTTCTCCTGAAATCGGTCAAGCTCAAGAGTTTTTTACGCCAAGAATGGGCATTTCAGCTGACAGATTAGGGGTGGCCATTGATGAAACAAATGAATACGAAGACTATTTGTCAGCAAACTCGATGAGCAGAAGTGCAAGTGGAAAACGGGGAAAGAAGGTGCGTTTCAGGTTGCCCGAGGAAGACGACATATATTATACAAACAAAAGAAACGTTTGAAGAATGATTCGAAACTGGTAATCTCCTCCGAGTACATAGAAAGATTGGTGTGATCTTACTCTTTTCTCAATATGTCTATTAGTGTTAATTGGTAAGTTAAAGGCAAGATCTTTCTTTTCTTGCTCGCCAAATCCCAGCGGTTCAAAAGGAAACCAAACCATATATCTCTTGGAGTGTTTGCACACGGAAGCTGGTCAAGATGACAGAAGCATCTTCTCTTTTCTTCATTGAGCTTGGTGATCAAGAACTTTACAACTTCACCCATATATATATATATATATATATATATATATATATATATATATATATATATTCATTCTCTCAATAAATAATTAATCTAATTATAAAAATTATACATATTAATAAATTATAAAATTTTATAATAAAAACAATAAAAATATTTATTATACTATTTAAAATATTTTTATTATATTTATCACCTCATTAATTTGAATAATATTATTTCTTTAATTACATTACCTTAATAATTACATATTTCTTTCTTCTTTTCACCACCTTATTAAATTATATTTGTAATTATTTTATAAAATAACGTAATTTTATTGTTGATTAAAATAATTTTAATATGAATAATTATAATATTAATTAATAAAAAATTATGTTAAAATAAAATTAAAAAAACAATTAAATATAATATATATTTATAAAATAGATAGATATTTTTAGATAAATATAAAAAAAATTAAATCAAATTATTTATAAACAAATGAAGTATATCATAGGTCACGAATTTCAAGGAATGGCCGAGATTGAAATCAGCGATCTAATGGTCCTGAAATCCTGCGTCCATTCAGCTCATTCGAGTGCTAATGCAACGAGAAATACAAAATGCAGGCATCTGGAAGTGTTTGATTTGACTGAAATTTAACACTTACTGCAGCTATTATTGCAGAAGGCTTAGTGTGGCAGCTATGAGCAATAACCGCAAACTCTGCTGCAGCCCCCCTTTTGTTGCAATAATCTCAGTGGCGGTGTTATACGTTTTTGTAGCTGTTGCGGGTTGCTGCTGCTTCTGAGGTAAAGAAAGGCCTTAGAGATTGATTGGGACCAAAACCCTTAAAATGGATCTTTCCATTTAGTACTCTTTTGGTGTCGGTGCATTTACTCAATACTCAATACTATGATTCTTGGGTCCATGTAGGGGTGGCAATCGTGTCGTTGTTCGGATTGACTGGTCATGTCAACTCGAGATTATTACACTTGATAGACCAACCCGAATACGATCCGATTAATAAACGTGTCGTGTCATGTCAACCCATTTATTTTCGTGTCGTGTTCGTGTTATAAAACGGGTTGACACGACATGACACAATTAGACACAAAAATTAAATAGATAATTACTAAATTCATCAACCCGAATACCTACTAAACTCGTCAATCTGTGCACCATTACACAAAAAATTTGAAAAAATCAAATCAAATTATATAAAATTAAAAAACTAATAAAATAGTCCGTAAAGTCATAAATAACCAATAAAATAACAAACCATCCCACTAAATATTTAGAGATCTTAATAAATTCATAAGATTTAATATTAAAAATCTAAACAAATGTAATTTTACAATAAAATTGGATTATTCAAGAAATTATTTTCTCTAGATATTTAGAACAATAATTTTGTCAGTAGCATGTCAGGAATTTTAAAGAGCAAATGGAGAGCAAAAAACGAGCACGAAAGGAAGGCTTGTCCTTGTAGGGTGTAATTCAAATTATCTTTGTTCCAATGTCAGAAATAGCATAGTATACGAATTGGTCAATCGATGTTGAGTGAACCTTACCCTCACGGTAAATGCACCACACGAGCTTCATTTCATTCTATATTCGATTCGACCGTAGGCATATTACATACGTTATTTCCTAAAGGTCTAACCTTCCCTTTAGACTCGCGTAAGGTCGTTGCTTACCAACTCGTACTAATATTATTATTATAGACACTAAATAATAATTAATTAAGAATGATTCATTTACTATATATCGAGCAAATAACTACATTAACAATATTTATTTTCTTTAAGATGTCTCATATAATTAAACAAAATAGACACACAAACAATTTAATTAATTCATATAATAAAATTTAATTCAATTAATTCATGTAAAAAATTAAATTATCTAATTTTCTATAGTAAAATTTGTAGGGTCTTACAAAAAGTATTAAATATAAATATTAAAAAAAGTTAAATGGGTTCGCGGGTTGAAACGGGTTAAAACAGGTTGAACCCGTTTATGACCTGTACATATTTAAAGTTAAACGGGTCGACCTGTTTCGACTCGAACCCGCGAAACCCCAACCCTAACCCGCTATAACCGTGTCGTATTCGTATCGTGTTCAATATTGCCGCCCCTAGGTCCATGCACGTTTTTGCAAAGAAAATCTGTAACTTTTTCTCTTTCCAAATGAAGAAGATGGAAGTGATACATAACGGTTAGTTAGGCTTACTAGTATCAATTTCATTGGAGTCATTGCCAATGCTCATGTACCAAAACGAAAGAAAGATCTTCGAAGTATCATTCCCCTCCTCGGAAACAAACAAATACTAGTACTCATAAGAATTTTATCCAAAAGACTATCGACCTCTACCTCACGCTCATAATTATATAAACGAATCTGTTTAAACAAAAAAAAAAAGGCCGGCGTGGGAGGGGGGTTGGGGGGTTGTTCACGAATACTAGGTGCTAAGTGACCAAGAGTCCTGCGATTATTTAACTAATTGTCACCACATCATTTCACGGTCTTCAATGGGCTTCTGTCTACTCAACTCCTTGGACCTTGACAGCAAATTAAGCTTATATATATATATATATATATATATATATATATATATATAT